>BQNB010095522.1:3014-25850 GCA_026074375.1 Tanacetum coccineum
ATAAAACGGATGAAAACGTATAAAACGTGCGTAAACATACAAAAACGTAGCAAAACGTATAAAGACGGACAAAATAGTAAAAAAACATACAAAAACGAAAAAAAAAATTATAAAAAAAACGAATAAAACCTGATAAAATTGGATGAAAACGTACGAAAACGTATAAAAATGTAAAAAAACGGGATAAATCGTCCAAAACGTATAAAAATATATCAAAACGTAGGAAAACGCATAAAAACGTAAGAAAGCGTATAAAATCGGGAAAAAACAAAAGAAAATTAACTCAAAATAAAAAAATGGCCGTTAGTATAAATGACTAACGTTGCAAACGTTCATTTGCTAAATGGACTAACGTTGCCACATTAACTCAAAGGAAAAAAAATATCATGTCACATTTTTTCTCCATATTTAGCTGGTCTAGTCAGTAGTCGATAAAAATGCGATCATATTAGCAAGAAAGTAAAAGTTGAGGTATTATATGAGTAATTTTTTGATACATGTATCGTATCCGGATATTAAAAAGGTAATTTTTTGAAATAACAAACAATTTCATTCTAAGAACCCTAAAGCGAAAAACCAAGATTCTCAAATTCATCAACACAATAATCATTCAAAAGATATATTTTGTTAGATTAAAAGGTTAGTCGTCCATTATTATTTGCATGATATTTTAATAATAGATAAGAAACTAATTATGTTTTCATGCTTCACAAGTAGCCGTGGGCAAAAAACCGAAACATAAACCGTAACAAAAAAAAAACCGAAACCCAACCCGGTCAACTCCGGTTATTGACCCTAACCGATTCGGTTAGGGAAAAAACCGACTGTTAGTAGCGGTTCCTACGGAGCCGTTGGAAAACCGACCCGACTCGGTTATTTGCCAACCGGTTACCCAACCCGACTCTATATTAACCGGTTAGTAACCGGTTTTTTACTTTTTTTTTTCTCACTGTGTTTCAGGCCTGCTGATGCAGGTTACCGTTTTATATTTTTTTTTACCCTTTTTTTTGTTTTAATGCACCATTTAGCCCTCCTAAGTTTAGTATAAATAGGTATCTTGGGTATGGTTTACTTACAACAATCAAACACTATCAAAAACACTCTTGAAACAATCAAATCGCTCACAAAATGGAAAATCAAAGTTCTTCAACTGCACCGACGATTGTTGCGGTTTTACAAACAACCTGAAAATTTGGCGTAATTACAAACTCGTGAAGTTGTTGGATGGGAGTTTGAAGGCTCATTGAAAAAAAGTATTGCCCCGCACTCAAAACTGTTCCGGATGTGGGTCAATCATTTATGTCACGAAAGGGGGGTCTTTTTGCATACGAGGCGTATCGGTGTCAACAACAACTTGCAAGCTTTGTGATTCAAGAAGGTTTGCCGTTCAACCACTTCGACAACCGGAGATTAACTAACGTCATTCAAAATTGTCTTCAACCGCGATATACTCAAGTAAGTTGTGCTACTCTTAGACGTGATGCACTTAGAATGTGGAAAAAGGCTAAACTCGAACTCATAAAATGTAAACTTAACAACCGATGTTTGGTCGACTCCTCATGGTTTGCCCGGTTCGTAGCTTTGTGTTACCGCGCATTGGGTTGATCCCGCAACTTGCCAAATGATGAAGCGTACGATTTATTTTGAAACTTTGATTATCCTCACACGGGTATGAATTTATTTCGTTAGTTACGAGATGTATTCAAAAAGTTTAAATTAGAAGATAAGATTTTTTCAATCTCATCTGATACCGCTTCTGACAATACAAATGCCGCCACTAAACTAATACTAAAATACCAACCACCTTTGGACGGTATTTTTTATCATATTCGATGTGTTGCACACATCATAAACTTGGTTGTGCAAGAATGACTAGCGATACCCAAAATAATGTCGATAAAAAACGCTTTTAAAGCAATGTTGCAAGATATATTTTGTGGGCCTAAAAGAAAATATAGATTATATGGCATTGTGTAACCAAACGGGAAGCGCTTTTTTAACACCTAATTGGGACATTCTTACAAGATGAAACTCGACTTATTTAATGTTTAAATGCGCTTTACGCCAAAAAAATTCCTTTTAAGTGTTTTTCATGATGATTTTGCTGAAAAGAACCAAGTTGCACCATTTTCTATCCAAAATTGGGATATTATTCAAAAATTAACCGAATTACTCAATGTTTTTAAAGACGCAATAACTTTATTATCGGGTGTTTATTATCATACGAGTCATTTGGTACTCCAACAACTTTTTGAAATGTGTTCAAAAATAGGCGAATTCGAATTAAGTGGTCCACCATATGATATGATGGTTAAACCGATGAAAGAAAAACTTCGAAAATATTTCAAGAAATTCCACTGGTAATTACTTGTGACGCCGAATTGAACTCATGCTTTAACATTAGCGAGGTGGAACTATTTATCGAGAAGATTTATATTGATTTGGATTTGCATGAAGAAAACATTCACTTTTCAACAAATGCAAACGTTATTTTAACAAATGTTTTAAAGATTCATTTGATATTTATTTTAATAAATATGGTTCATCAAATGTTTCAACGAGTTCGGCTCCTTCATCATCGTCTATGAGTTCGAAGTTTAACTTATTTCAAACTTTAAGACAAGAAAGTGTGAAACGGGAGTGACGTACTAACGAATTTAGGAGATATACCGGAACCGATTGGATAAGCTCTACGGGACAAGAAGAATTTGAAAGCTTTGATATTTTGTCTTGGTGGAAAGGAAGGCAATCTCAATTCCCCGTTCTAGCCATCATGGTTCGAGATTTACTAAGCGTACAAGCTTCACACCGACATCTTTGGAGATGTGTATTTGCTTGAAGGATCACTTAGACACACAAAAACGTATACAACACATTTCAAGTCTTGAAGCCGATTGTTTAGAGGTCGAAGGACAATTACTCGATGTCGAGGCGGAAGCGGGTTATACAATCTCACTTTCCGATGAAGAAATCGCTCTAGATGAACAAGCTAGGTCCGGAGACTCCGAATAAGACCTCATTATCCAATGTATTAGCTTTCCGATGAATAAATCGCTCAAATGTATTACCTTTGTGTTTCAAGTAGTTTATGTTTGATGTATTATGAATTTATTTAATAAAAGTTGAAGTTTAGTGAGTTTCTTTTTTATAAAACGTGAACGAAAAAAAATCCTGAAATCGTGCTTGCTTGCTGCCGTTAACTGATTAAAAAAACGGTTAGGACCCGGTTTTTCCTAACCAAACCGGTTACTAACTGGTCCAAACCGGTTAGTACCGGTTTGGGAAATTTTCTCCTCAAAATTCTAACCGAGCTGAACCGGTTACTGGTCAAAACCGGTTTTTTTAAGGTCTGTTCGGTTCCTAACCGAACCGGTTAGGAAAAAAAACTGATATGTGCCCCTCTATTCCCAGGAAATGACGTGCATGGTAAATTGATCATATTGGTGTACAAATGCTTTTGATACCAATGGTGGTTTGCACCGATCAAGGCATTTAAAGGTAATCTCATTATCAATGATTGGAAAAGAATTATTATGATTACTTGAAACAAGAGTGTATCATCCTTTAGCTAAATAGTTGGTGTTTTTTAAATCAAATAATAGTTGGGTCTCATTAAAACCATACATAGACTTACTTGGTGCCTATCAAGCAGGACCGTTTTTGAAGGTCTCAAGTAATTATATGTATGGTTTTAATGAGACCCAACACTTACAAATTCATTAAACAACTTGATAGGCACCAGCCGCAAAGAGTTCCTGAAGCATTGGAGTAGGTTATTCCATGTATAAACATCAAATACTATGGAACATTTCATGTTTCTCGTCTACTCCAATTTTCTGAAACTCCTAAAAGATGATGTGTTTGACCTTTAAAACTAGGTCGGTTGTGTACTTGCGGATTATATATTAACAGTTGACGACACAATAGCTCTTCATTTCCGGTTTATGATCACAACTTTTGTCAGATATGAGATGCAATCTGAGAGTATGTAATGTAACCACTTTAGGTAGATGCATGTCCCATTCATTCTCTATGGAGTAACACTAATGTGACATTGCAATCAAGAAGTCCAATGGTTACTTTACTTCTTTTTTATTTTACTGCAGTAACTCTTTAAGGATACTTTCACATGCAAGTAAAGAGAATGTTATGTTTGACCCAACAGTGTAATTTTCCCTTGGGTCTTAATGAGAATGAGACTCCTTTTTATTTGCATTTTCAAGTTCATCTTTATTGTGACAAGTTTTCTAAACAGTGTCCTCGACTCCTTGAGTATATACTCGGCTGTAGTAGGCCAGACAACAAGTCCACCCGCCAACAAGCTTTAACCGTTGCTTATGAAAGCTCATACTACGCGTTTGTAACTAGTCCCATGTTGATGGATAGAATTAAGTTTGAGTCTTTTATGAGGTTAAAGTGATGGGCTACAGATATCTAACACCATATTTTTATAGACGAACCCCAAAAGTATTAGCTAGTTCCTTGTTTTCGGTTTTGGAGAGGTATTACTACATACATTCCCAGTTCCAAACGATCCCAAAACACTAGCATACCAAAAAGATTAGGGATTAACTAGGGGATTTTCTAACTTCACAGCCAGTAGCAACATGCTTTGACATGCGCCTGGTCACCCACGAATACGCTTGGATCAACATCACGAAAGTTGTTCTTCAACTTGCGGGAGCTTAATGCCCTCCTAGGCAAATTGCTTGATCCTGAAACTTTCCAAGTGGGACCAACAGATGAGGGGAAACAAACAGCTCATAGCAGTTGTAGCATATCTCAGGAGTTCTACTTGAAAGCTTGATTTTCTCAGATTCAAGATTCTCCGCCTCTTCTCGAGTGCCCTTGTGCATCTGAACCTCCTGGAGATGATGCTCCAAGCTATCAACCTTTTCCTCCAACTCTTTCTTCTCAACAACCCATTGTTCTTGCTTTTGGAGAAGTGAGGCAAGCTCGGCTTTCATCTTTTGCAACTCTTGCTCCTTGTTAGCAAGCTCCATGTCTTTTGCCATGACTTGTCGTTGCAAATTCCCCAACGAACTTATCTCTGCAGAAAGAAGAAACATACATACATATCCACATAGTACGAATATGTGCACATAAATAACTTTGTATGTGAATATTACCGCTTCCAACCATCCTGATAGAAGGAGCAAGCCAGGCCCATACCAATAATTGCTTAGACCTCTCCAAAAGGTTTTAATCGGCGGGGAACCCTGACCCCGTGCACCCCTTTTGGGTGCCGGCTAGCCCCAGGCAATGATAACCTGTTCGAGTGACCTTTTAGCCAGGTGTTGGGATTGAACCTAGGACCTATTTCTCCAAAAGCCCTCCTTGAACGGTCAACTGGACGTTTGGGGTGGGGGAGTAATGCTCTAACGGTAATAATTGCTTAGACCTGCCAAAGTTTCAGCGCCTTCATGAAAAGCCATGAGCCCTAATTGGTAAGAGGCGCTAGAGCAATGTAAAGATCAAGGGCATGGTAAGGTGCTTGTGTAGCAAGTTTGGTCTCACTAAACGGTGGTTCTCGGCAAGAGGCTACCACAACTCTACCTTGAGGAACCACATCTTCGTTTAAATCGATCTAAACAAATAGTGACCTCCAACCCTGTCTAACCTTTATCAGTCCTCGGGTTAAACAACCATATGCTTTCTCATCTCAATAGCATACCAACTCCCATGCTGCACAAGTTTTAAGAAGTGATGAAACACAGATATACTAGGAACTCCCAGGGGGAAACATACGATCTCATGCCCAATAAAGTACTTGTAGCCAATTAGTGATGCATTTGGGGGAGAATTGCATACTTGAATAGAGCGCGCATGGTAAAGTAATAAGATATAAAATACGGAAGAATGAAGTTGGTAGGTATAAATCAATTATTATTCAGGGGACGAAGGTGAGCCTTGTCTCCCTCTTAGGAAGCATATCTGAGAACTGGAAACTAGATAAATAGCGACTTGATCATCCTAACCCAGCTTGACACCTTTTTAAACAACTCCCAAACTGATTCACAGCCCGCCTATTTTACCGCCTTTTATAAATAACTGAACTTAACAAACCAAAACACTTTCTAATGGCATTGATCAAACTACATCACATCATCATATAACAAGATACTGAATGATCATTCTGACACTACTACGCGTGTGATACAAACCTTTAGTGCAAATAAAACTAATAGCAGGGTCATGCATCTATAGCTTATCTAAATAATACTTCGCAAATAGAGAATCGTGTAAGCTTATCTAAAGATACTGAATGATCATTCTGACACTACTACGCGTGTGATACAAACCTTTAGTGCAAATAAAACTAATAACAGGGTCACGCATCTATAGCTTATCTAAATAATACTTCGCAAAGAGGGAATCATGTAAGGGATGGATGCCCTAATTTTTAGTACTATAAAGGAAAATGATCATTTCGGGGTGTTTAAGAAAAAACATGTTTCAAAAATTCAATTGGACCAATTGGAGACCTCCATTTTGCCTACGTGGCAAAATTGAGGCCTCCCATTGGGCAAATTGAAGTAAAAAATGAATGCAAATTTGGTGTCAAAATACCTATAAAAAAATAGATGTGCCAAATTTGTTAAAAAGAAAACTTACAAAAAGGTGGGAGTGAATGTAAAAACATTTGTAGCCACACTTAAAAAAGAAAAGAAAAACAGGGCGTCATTATTTTGTTTTCACTTCCCCACAATCCCACATCCACTGTTTATTTAACTAAAGCATTTCTGAGCCCTTATATTTTTATATAAAAGATATAGACATAATATTTGTTTTGAGGAAAAAACAAATCAAACCATTTGGCGTGAAACCTATAACATAATACACCCCCTTATTCAACTTTATACAGAACTGATAACACCCCCACATTAAATGGATCAGATTAGACTTTTTTTTAGAACGGTAAATTTTTACAACCTACACCACCTATCTATCTCACAAATTCTATCTCACATGTCTTCAACGAGACTTGAACCCACAACCTCTAGGTTGATGGGCCACTCACATACCGCTGGGCCAAGAGGCCTTTGGTGGATCAGATTAGACTTTCCCCTTTTCAAAATTACGAGGACAAGAAAACCATGAGTGACGTGTATTAAAAGCTACCCATTATGACCCAAAGCGAATATACAACCCACCCCTGTCCATTTTGACACCTCTTAACTATTGCGGAAAAGGAAATTAGAGTAACAAGGTAGTACCAGATTTCTCTTTAGCTGCAGATTTCTTTGGAGTCACAGCAGGCTTCTCTTTAGCAACATCTTTCTTCTTCCTCGAGAGCGTTTTGGGACCTGTATCACTTTCTTCTTTCACTTTCGAACCACTAGTAGATGATTTGGTTGCTGATGGTGTCTTCTTTTGAGACGAGCTAGTCTTTTTAGGGGTAGCTACTTTTTTCGCTTTAGGTTTCACAGCCGATTCCTTGCTTGAAGAAGACTTGCTCGGAACTCTTTTACGCTTCTTACTCTTTTCTTCTTCCGACTCGGGTTTGGGTTCAGGTTCAGACACATGCTCTTCTTCACTAGCGGCATTTTCAGATTTTTCATCCTCCGAGTTTCCTGGAGCACCGTTTGTATCTTCATGTTCTTGGGTTTCTTTTTCCTCGTCATCCTCTTGTTCTTCTGATGACTCATCTGTTTCGGGTGTACTCTTCTTCTCCTCTTCAGATGTACTTTTAGTTTTCTGCTTCAGAAATAGACATACTACATTAAATATGATATGATTTAAAGAGAACAAATTTTTGTTGGGGTTAGGTGGGTAACGGGAAAATTTTAACCAAATAAAACTTTTTGGCCATTTTCTTTATATTTATAACAATTTACAAAATGCATGCAAAAAAAATATAATTACAACAGTAATCTAATTCTCTAGATTAAAACAATTTAAGGAGTTATGTAAACTTAGGGTAAAATTTAGCTCGCTTGACGCATTTGACCCTAGTTCTTGTTTAGCTAAGAGTTTTATTTGACCTCTTTCAAATTTTACTTTAACAATTTCCCAGCGTATTAACTATAGTCACAATAAATTTACCTCTTTAAAGATAACAATTTAGGAGATTGTATGCATAAAAAATACAATTTGAGCAAATTTTAGTCCATCTGACCCATCCGACTCACTAAACCAGTTCCTTTTATGCTTGAAATATTTATTTGACCCGTTCAAATTTACTGTCCGTTCGCAATAGGGAGGTACCTTGGATGAGCTTTTAGAAGGTGTAACACCAGAGGATGATGTGCTTTTCTTGCTTGAGCTCGGACGTTTTTTTCCTTTGCTCAACTGGATAACATCTAATATGAGAGACATATCATAACCATAAGAAATACAATGGTAACATCAGTTAAATGCAAACCTGATCTTTCTCTGCAAGCAACTCACTAGTGGTAGCATGAGGAGTCAACATGAAATCTATCAGCTTTACCACAATGTCATCCTGTTGTAAAACATACGCAACGTCATAACAGAAGCAACGCATTCGAGAAATAAAACATTTATAACTTTCATCAATATGACCAAAATACCCTTGCCAATCTAAAAAACGGATATGATGCATCAATCAGCTAGGGTTGTCACAAAGACCACGTAAATGACACGATCACTGTTTTTAAATGACTCCACCTTTAAAAATTGCATCAGCAGCCTTTAGATGGAAAAAAACGATAGTTTAACAAACCTTTTTCCCCGTAGATTTGCTGACTGTCAAGTCAAACAGATCGCAGTACTCTATCAGCTTCTCTTTGTTGCACTTGTCGAGTTTTTCTTTCACTTTCAGCCTTTGCTTCTCCTGCAATGATCATATATACGTATTACTCAAGCTCATAGTAATGATCATCAATGTATTACAAAAGATAAAAGCATTAATATCAAAATTAGCTTTCGAGCATCATCATATCTGTAAAAAGCATCCTAAAATATCTGACCTACATAAGTTTGAATAGGATTCTTTTTTACCTCATTTTCAGGCCAGACAAAGCCAGAAAACCGCAAGATGTTACTCTTGACCTGGAAAGCCTGCAATTTTGAGCATAGTTATATTTAAAAATCTATGACACCATACATGTTTGAACAAAATCATTATGCATAACACAATATCTTTACAACACAGTTTATACCAGTACGCATAAACTCTAATTTTATATTAAAAAAACATAATGTTTAAGTACTTTAATACAGAGTTTGAATATAACCGACATAGTACAACTAATCATAAACTATCCAAAAAAAACAAAGATAGCACTAATTAATAACGATCCCGTTGACTTGGCCATATCGCTTGTCAATAACTACATATGAGTCGTGTACCTCGTTACGATACACTTTAAGCATCAATAAATATTCTACCAAAGATGGTGAAATTAGTAATAACACTAGAAAAACCACATAGATTCGTAGACATTTATGAGTTGAAGTTCAATTACCTTTACTCTCCTTCCAAACAGAATGGTATGGAGCAGTTTGAGAGACTCGTCCAGTTTCCTCTTTGAAAACTTGTATGCAACTGAAAAAAAAAGCAATAAATGATCTAGTTAATTATCACACCAAAGCTTTAGAAGGCAACTATGACGTATAGAAGAGCCTGTGATCAGATTTTGAGATTTAGGCTTCTATGTATTCACTTTATTAAATATTACTGATAGATGCATAGCGTCCATAATCCAATGTTCTATTGCCTCACTCCTGACATATATGCAACGTTAAATAAAAAAGTTTCCCCGTCGATTAAATGTCCAACATGCAGTTAAAATTCGACAAAATAAAGAAAACACATGAAACGCAATATTACTGTAGGGAAAATAGTGAACATGGGTTGGAAAACATAACCGAAACCCTAAATGTGACGAAACCAAGTCAAACTCAGTTTTATTAGGTGATCCCATTATCTACTATATAGTATCACAATGATTATGATACTGTAAGAATCTTAGATAACAAATCAAGGTATGTTTAATGCAAGAAGGAAAGAAAAACAAAGATATGAAGGAGGAAATTTAATGAATTTACCATTTGGAATATCTTTCAAAGCGGTACCACGTCCCTGCATATCATTAAAACAATAAACGACAAGTCAAAATAAAAATTTTATTCGAAAACTAAATACATAAACGACAAACACAGCCCTGACGTTTCAAATTACCTTCCCAATATGGAATTCCTTAGCAGTGTCTTGTTCAATGCCCGCAATAAACCGCTCAACAGATTTACGCTCACGTACAGGCCGATCAATTGTAGGAGTAACAGGAGTTGTGGGTTCCTTCTTTTTCTCCGGCACTTTTTTCTCAGCTGGTGTCTTCGTCTTGGTGTTGCTTTTTTCACCACCACCTTTCTTATGTGAACGTTTTTTCGATCCCTTCTCCTCCGGGATCTCCTCTTCCTTATTCTCTTCTTCCTCTTTCGTATCAGCAACTTCGGTATCATTATTCTCAGTCTCCTCATTTGGAACTTCCTTATCATCATCGACTTCCATCATCTCGCTCTTCGGTTCTTCTTCCTCGTCACCTTCTTCCTTATTACCTTTCACCTCCTCCTCCTTTTCTTCTTCTTTCGCCTTTTCACTGACGTCAGCATCTGTCTTCTCAGCCTCTTTATTTTTTCCATTCTCATCATCCTTTGCATCTACAGCCATCTCGTCAACTTCCTCCTTTTTCTCCTCTTTTTTCTCAATCGCATCTTTCGCTGCTTTGTCTGGAGAAACAGCCCCGTTTGTCACTGTCTCCGCAGCTTCCGTAACAGTCGCATCTTCCTCCCCCATAACTATTCATCCCGTTACAAACAATGTCAACACTCATGCAGCAAATATATCATACGTAACAATATAAATTCCAAAAGACATCACCTATAAACAAATTACTAACATCACACGCACAGACACACACGTTAGCAGTAAACGACCAAAAAAAAAGTTACGTACACAAAATACAAAAGTTACCACTTTTAGCATCTTTGTTTACCAGTCTTAGCCATTTTCAGCAAATATATCATGTTCAATTTTAACCACTTTTAGAAACTTAACAGTTGATAAAAGTGACCAGATATAAAGTGTTAGTGTTATCGAAGCTTTTGGCTTAGCAATGTATGACTTTATGTTTGTATGTATGAGTGACCCATTGAACAAAAACAACTAAGTGATTGTGGGTTCTTGTTTTTAACAAGACATGTGAGATTTCACATGGTTAATAGGTACGGTTTTTATTAACTATTTATTTATGTATTTATTTAAACTCCATATAAGTACGGGTTATAAATATAAAGTGCGAGTTATTGAGATATGCAAATGAATACACGATACATGAACTTCAATTTTTTAACTTGAACAATTTTTTTAATATTGTTATGAAATGAAATTAAATTCAATATTGAAAACCCGGTGTATGCACGGGAAATTTAACATATATAAACACAACTATTCATTAAATTTTACTTATTTTAAAACCCCTTACGTGCAAGGGGCTCCAAAACTAGTAAGTAGTTACAACAAAAAGTCATTATGGCTTGATTAGCAATAACTTGAACAACCCTTTCCATACCTGT
This sequence comes from Tanacetum coccineum, assembly GCA_026074375.1. Taxonomy (NCBI): domain Eukaryota; kingdom Viridiplantae; phylum Streptophyta; class Magnoliopsida; order Asterales; family Asteraceae; genus Tanacetum; species Tanacetum coccineum. The sequence goes on from BQNB010095522.1 coordinate 14,556, forward strand.
AGATTTATTCGCTTTAGGTTGAGGTCTTGGTCCATCATCATCAGAGGATGTTGTGCCATTGTTGTTTCCTTGTGTATTTATGGTAGCAGTTCTGGTCCCGGAAGGCATTTCGCGGTCATGAAAGCCTCCGTAAGTGGTAACCATCACTTTTTCATCATGGGATATTGTGCCATTGTTGTTTTCATGTGAGTTTACGGTAACTGTTCTGATCCCAGAAGGCATTTGGTAAAAACAACATAAATTCCTAATGGATCTTGCTTTACTGAAACATCATTTATTTTTTAAATCGATTTTTATGGCTGTCAGTAGATATTGCCAAAGATAATTTTCCTGAATTAATCTCTTTAAATAATTCTGAAACATCATTAACAAGAAAGCATCAGTCAAACTATCAGCGTCGAATAAAAGCAGATATCTACAATCTATGCCACAGTTTACTAATATTAAATTATGAAGTAGCCCATCATATATAGTTGATACAAATTAAAGCACATATCAACATGATCAATAAGATTCCAGAACATTATATCGATCGTTTATGAGTAGACAGGATTGGTTAAGTGATGACAAGCTCAGGGCTCTTACAAACACAGTGAAATTGGATATGTTCTATAGACCGAAATGACTAGCCACAGAAAGAATAATACCAATTAATTGTATAACCAAAAAAAATTAAGTTTTGCGTCTTTGATATAGATTTACATTTCCCATAGCCATGATCATTTTGCCAATAAACAAAAGCTCCGGATCATCTATATCAGACCACAATATCGTTTGCAGGCCACAATATTGTTAGCAGGCTCAATGGTTAGTTCTTAGCAGCCAATTAAGCACTTTCGAGGAGGTCACCCCATCCTCATAGTACTCCCAACTGAGCACGCTTAAGTGCATAGTTTTTATGGATATGCTATTGACCATTTGACCAAAATGGGTAGTGTTTAGTAAGGCCATGATTACATATGTCCTAAGCATCTCCCTTATGTGGCAACGATGTGTGCAAGGGTTCTCTCTTTTGTAAGCCCACGCTAATAGCCCCCCTCGAAAGGACTTAACGTCTTTATTCACTGGCTTACACACCCTAAAACCTCCGTCAAGGGTCGCGGTCGCTGACTCTGATGAAGGTTTGGGGTGTCTAATCCAGTCAACAATTGAGGGAATAAAAAGAGAGGGTGAACCATAAAGAGAATACATACACACACGCGCACACACAAGGGAGACGTCTGAGACGCATGTATTGTCTTAACTCTTAGTCACACCAGTAGCAACACGTTTTTAAGCAAGAAGCAGCACATCCCATAAGAAGTATGCACTTAAGTTAAGCGTGTATGGGTAGGAGTAACTCACCCATCCAGGGACGAAACGTAGTGGGGACCGGGAGGGTCCAAAAATTTAGCCACAAGTACATTTTTAACCTTTACAATTTATAGTGGCGTGCATTATTAGTACGAATGTTAAATGAAAATGTAAGTTGGACCCCCTAAAACAAATACATTAGAGTCCAGTTAAACTTGTCAAGTTCCGTCTATGCACCCATCCTAGGATGCACTCAGTCGGAAACCAAAACAAAGCCGAGTCAACCAAACAAAGCTTTCTAAACCTAAAGTTAACAAGTAGATTAGTGAAAGTATCATATAGTACTTTCAGGCCATTAACATCTAAAAACTAAAAACTTATAACACAAAATACTCTAGAATAATTTACATTTTACACAATAACATATCCATATAATCTACAATTTTATAGAAGAAAAGAAAAAAAAATTACAGCAATATAAACACACAAACCATCAAACTAAACTTAAAACAAAATCCTAACATACCTTTTTCTTTTTTGTGGTTTAATTAAGTAACAAAATCCTAAAATAACTCCAGTCAGTGAAAGTGATTCATTTGGTTGGTGGTTGCTATTTACCTCCGTGAGAAATTACTATTTTGACACTTGATTAAACTTTACATAATTAAAGAAGATTTTTTTTTTTCCATTTAGATGATTGACTTGACCAATAAAAAACTCAATTGCAAAATCAAATCAATTTATCGGCGATGTGAAAAGCAGGGGTGGTAATTTTTGACCCGACACAAAACTCGATCTGAAACCGGCACGAAAATTAACAAGTTCGGGTTGAGTTAAATAGATTCCGGGTCGGGTTTGGGTCTACTCATCTAACCCGTTTATTAAACAGGTCATATTCGGGTTGCGAATAAATTAAGTGGGTCGACCCACCAACCCGTTTAAGATTTGTTTTTTCTTAATTTAAAAATAAATTATATTTTATTATACAGATTAAATGAGTTAAACGGGTCGACCCGCAAACCCGTTTAACCTGCGTAATGTGCCAACTTTTGTATGTAAAACGGGTTAAATGGGTCTGAAACCCGTTTAACCTATTCAACACGTGTAACCTGTTTAACCCGCCAACCCAAGTGTATATACGGGTTAAATAGGTCATGTTCGGGTTATGTGTAAACGGGTTATGGTTGACATAGTTGACCCGATTATTTAAATGGATCAGGTTTGTGTTGGAGTTTTCTGACCCGCCAACCTGTCAACCCAAACCCGACCCGAATTGCCACCCTTGGTGAAAAGTAAAACTTACAAAATCTTGTCAAACACGTGTTAAATTTCTTTTTTTTATAAAAATAAATTTTATAAGCCGGTTATTTTACGAACTTAAATTGAAAAGAAAAAAAAAAGCACCAATCACAAAAAAAAAGGGTCATTTTTTATCCTTCCCTCGTAATCATGCATTCATCCATAAAAAAAGCACGGTGTTAATTCTTTTCCACAAGAATTGTTGAATAGAAAAAGTTTTCATTCTAAGGGCAAATGACACAAAAAAGATACCCAACTTAAGGACTTAAGGATTTCCAATTAAAGTATCACACGTTTTTTCTTGCATAAAAAGACGTCCAACTTATTTTTTTTCCCAATTTGAATATTTTTGTTAAATATTTAACGATCTAGCTTGCAATTTTAAGAGGAAAACAAATCAATAAGTTTTGAACCATTTTATCAAACATTGGTACATGTTTAAAGATTAAAAAATTAAGTCATTAGAACATCAGTGTTCAAAATTGATTTAGAGATGATCGTTAAATATTTAACGAAAATGCCTAAATTGGTCAAAAAAATAAGTTGGGCGTCTTTTTATGCAAGAAAAAAAATGTGATACCTTGATTGAAAATGACTCTTAAGTTGGGTACCTTTTTGTGTTGCCAAAAGCGAAAAACAAAGATTCTCAAATTCATCTCCGCAATAATCATTCAAAATAAATTTTGTTAGATTAAAAGGTTAGTCAGTATTTGTGTGATATTTGATTGAAGATAATTCACTAATAGATAAGAAACTAATTACGTAGTATGTTTTTATGCTTCACACGAGATGACGTACATGGTAAATTGATCATATTAGTGTATAATGGAGGTTTTGATACAAATGTTAATTTCATTATCAATGATTGGATAAAAGTTATTGTGATTACTTGAAACCAGAGTGTATCATCCTTTAGTTAAATGGTTGGGTGTTTTTAATCAAATAGTATGTGATTTTGTTAACTTTTTCACGCCTAGTATAAACATGTGATTTTAGGTTTTCATGTCCATGGTGTTTTATGGTGTTGTCATCTCAATTTCTTCCAAAAGCATAACGGCTTTTGTGATAGCTAGCATTGTATGGCTAAGTTTTAACTTTGATTATAATTCATGGAAATAGAAATAAATGTATTTGACACTCATACTAAAAACCATTCTTTTCTAGTATAATGGTTCATGATGAATTTTGGAACCCAGTTGTCAAGGTACAAAAGGAGGTATCAATATGCTTCTTACACTTTTGTTATATGCAACTTTTTGATGCTGTGATAATATCACGATACATGTTTCTACAAAACCATAAACATTTAGATTTTTGTGTTGTTGCAAAGTCATAAACACGACTCCTATGCTCCCTTGGGGTCGTCTCAGTTGTGTTTAAAGCTACAACCATTTGAGAGCTCCTCCTCCCAACCCATGCTAGCTTTTTGTCTTACTGGAGGCGGATGTGAGTATGCAACTTCCATGTTACGATGTGTCGTTAACGATGTCTATTAATTTCAGTAAGAGCACTATGCCGACTAAAGATAGTGCGGAAAACTCGATCAACAATAACCCGACTACTACACTTGGTGAGCTCTGCGACTAGATGGAAACTCATATAAAATGCGTGGATGGCTGCTGAAAAAAGACGTTATATAACAGAATTACCATAGATTCAAATACACATACAAAAAAACACTCTCAATATGAAACCATAATAACAATACTTAGTGTGGCCCTGTTTTAATGGTTAATTCATGCTACTATCTAGTAGTATCTTCAACAAGCACAAAGTTTCTTAGGAAAAAAAGTAAGGCCTCCTCAAGCATCCAAATCCCTAAAAAGTACGTTATGGTCGCAACTTGATTAAAAATATTTTCGCCTAAATACTTTTCTTGAGATGCTATCTATCTTCTTTAATGTTTTTCTAGGTTGTCACACTTGTCATGCTTCAAGATTGGATAAACACTAATTCATTGTGACAATTGGAAAATTTTCAGATTAATATCCGGCTATTAATTTGTCGTTTCTCACTTTTTACGTTTACGTGACTGATTTACCGTATAAACGGGAGGTTATCTCGCGTTTTAGCGAAAACGTCTTTGTATATCTTCAAGATTTGGGTTCGTGTTCATATTAGAGACGTGTTTGTTGGTTTATTCGGGTTGTTCGTGGATTGATTCAGGTTACAAATTTTTTGGTTTGATCATACTTAAGGCATTATGAAGAAGAATAGCTTCTTTAACGTTGCCATAATAACTCCAAATCTGAAGATCGCTAGGAAAATAATCTTTCCACGAACGTAGTTGCGCGAGAGAGAACAACCCGTGAATATTTCCATTGGGGTCTCTATAGCTCCATCGTTTATCAGAATCTATCTCGTCACTAGTTAGAGGACCAATATAATCAATCCACGAAGAACCAGACTCAACAACAATATTTAAATCATTACCCGGGGGTGTAGATGGAGGCGCAATGATGGAGTCTTTTTCAGGAGCAATAACTTGCGTAACATCCTCATTATCATCAGTGGTAACATTACCACAATCTCCCGAAATGAACTCCAGAATCCTCACAGCATCACTTCCAAATTCCACATCTCTCCATCATCTCATCTCTGCAATCCTTAATACACCCATCATTATACAAGACCGAATCATCACGAATCTCGCCTTCTTCAAAGGAGTCCACAAGATCACTTTCCACCCTACGAACATCCTCCTCTCGCAAAACCCGACTAGAAGGCGACACCGAATCATTGTTAACATTCTTAGGGGAATCTGAATCACAACTATCGACATCCAAATGCTCCTTATTTTCCAATCTTTCATCCAAACGAGACCTCTGCATCCTTCCTTTCCAGAATTAGACTCGGATTGACCTCCATCGAATCACTATTGGCGCCCAATATGCCAACTCAGTACATATACGATAAGTCCGATTACGATATGAAACTCTAAAGGACTCTATCACACGATGTAAAGACTCTGTAAGGACACAAACCTTCCCATGAGACATTGGTCCATCACTTACCATATCCGTAAACACGCTGCTTCCCCACCGACCACCCAACTTCTTATAAACCTCTGGAGCCCATGATGCCAATGGCAGACCCACCAGCTATCAAACACATCTTTCATCTGGATAAAATCGTGAGAAAACTTCTTTAACTCCAAAAATTCTCTGTTAAACGCCTTTGAAGTCTTGACGCTTTCCACTTGATCCATAGAGTCGAATTCCAACCAAACCCAACGTCCCCCAACATATCTAAGACCAACATCAATGATCCCCATGAAGACATATGATTTAGAAGCTCTGGAATGCCACTTAAACTTTAACTTAGCAAACTACTACGCTCCATAACCATCCAAATCATACAATCGACTACTCGAGATTAGACATCACCGCTTTAGTTACCCCTTCCCTTATAAACCTGTTGACAATCCGACACACCCCGAGATCTGCTCCAGCATTAACATGTACCGGATTTCCACAGGTCCACTCATTTTGTTGCCCTATGACCGCTTTAGCAAACGAGTAAAAGACTAAAAAACATTTCGTTGATACTAACAGATGAGAGTATCGAACCAACACTGGGTTTCCGCCCCAGAACTTCCACAGGTTTATTATAAATTCGACCAAACTTTCCGCCACATCGGCAAATAAATGAAAACCACCTCCCCCCTCCCCCCCCCCCCCCCATCCATGCGTTTCTAGAATTGAAACTAACTGATTATCTCTTTGCAGCTATGTAAACATCGATCACCACACCACCTTTTGTTACGAAATATCCCAAAGATCTTGGGACGACGCATTCCATGGATATTAGAAACAAAGATTGATGAAAACGACTATGTCCTCACGAAAATAAGGATGTGAGTTTTGTGGGAATACCTTTGTTACGTTGCCTCTTGACGAACGATTATTATCGAGATGATCGTTCCTTAGCTTTCTGAATATTTATTAGATCGGTGACCTTGCCAATTGCCCATCGTTTCTTTAACAACAGAATAGCCAAGATCCAAAAATAGGATTGAAAACGCCTATCATTTGTGAAGATGGAGATCCCGTATTGTTCTTGTTGTGAAACGGTTTTGAAAGAAACCGTTCGAAATACGTTTAAAGAGAAATTTTTTTATTGATTTAATTAAAACTATGATACTGTAAACTATGATACCAAATCGTCAAAAACAATAATAAACACTAATTCATTATGACAATTGGAAAATTTTCAGATTAATATTCGGCTATTAATTTGTTGTTTCTCACTTTTTACGTTTACGTGACTGATTTACCGTATAAACGGGAGGTTATCCCGCGTTTTAGCGAATTAATAGCACTTTATTAAAAAACTAGCAAGAAGCTAGAAAAATTACAAAGTTACAAGATGAGGATTTTTTAGCCAATCAACTCAACTAAACGACACATTACATCTAAACCGACTCCAATAAAAAGAATACGACACAACATCATAAAAAATATCCGCCTTAGAAGGAGAAACCACACCAAAGACACACTTATTACGATAAGCCAAAATTAGTCACCACAGCCTAAAACACACCCCTTCTAACAACCTTTTATGCTTGATAGGAATCCGAAGATTTACGATCCAAGAAACCTATTCATCGAACGTATGCACTTCCATGAAACCCACCTCCCACCAACTGCAAATCTTAAACATATTTTATATAAAAAGATTCAAGGCTTCGAGCTTTATATTTGTTAATCGTTTATAAAAGGATTTTATATAAAAAAGTTCAAGCTTTATGCTTGTTGTTAGGTTATAAACATATATTTGTGATGTTTACGCTTATTTTATGTTTTAATTGCAATTTACTTATATATATTGAGATTTTTGGAAGTGTTATGGTTTTGCAAACATTTAATAGTTATGTTGATGGTGGATTGTGGATACTATGAATAAATGAAACTTTGGTGGAAGGGATTATACTAGATAAAGTGTTAGTGGATTTGTTGGCGAAATAAAACGGTAGATACTTGTTGTCAAAAATAGTTTTTGGGGTGTTTCGAGTAGTATGTGTCGGGTTGGGTAACTGAAAGCTTAAAAATATGAAAGTAGACTTAAATACTTACGCGTGGATATAAAATTCATTAAAAATGACTTAAAACGAATGAGTTATGACCAAACAAAAATCGGGCAAAACTATTTTCCAAAAAAACCGCACTTATATAAAGTATATGCTGAAACTTTTAGCACGTTTTTAAGGCCTTTCTGGTCCGAGTCACAAAAAAACTGCACAAATAGTATTTTGTAGTACTAGTTGATACCTTCGCGGGAAGTACAAAAACTTAAAAAACGGATAAATAACGAAGAAGTTACGCCATTTTAAAAATTCAGTAAAACACTTGGTTTTAAAAATAATAAAAGCTGAAATTTATTAAGAGTGTCAAATGCACTATTTTAGATCGGGTCTTAAGTGTTTTATGTTTCGGGTCATGTAAAATAGTGAATAGACTTTTGGTAGGTAGCGTATTCTTAGACGAGATTGAATTAAACGGAAATATTTAGAAAACGGATAACTTACGGGATTTTTAGAGTTGGACAAAAATGGGAATTTTTGTTAAAGTGTCGAAACTTAATATAATTATATAACTATTACGAAATCACGTTTTGACTTATATAACTTAAACACCAACATGTACGGGTGATATAAAATTTATAAAATCGCATATGCATCATTTCACTATTATTTGCTTCCACCTAAAGCGCACTATTATTTAACTATGTCGCGTTTAGGACACTTTGCTCGTTCCACACTTGTTTATTATCTTCCGATTCACCACTTTGCTAAAGATGAGTTTCATATCCTCACTTTTACTTGTTTTTACGAGTACTTTACAAATCTCGGGGTGAGATACATTGCTTGTTTTACTCTTGGACGCAAGTACCTTTTAAATGTTTACGGATTAGCCTTAGTACCGATAACCCACTATACCCTCTATCATGAGCCGTTAATTACTCATTGTAAGCGCGAGTGTTATAAATAGATCTATTTGGATTAAAATTCTCGTCCGGGTAAGTAGCGCTTACTTGTTTCGGAGGTACCAAACTAACGGACGTATACCATGCCGGAACTTAGGTTGGTCTACGGTTGGACACCTACTCGGGCAATTTACTTTGCATTGACTTGCATACATAACATTATTTAGCTTCGGTGTCATGGACTTAGCGCAATCGTAAATACGTTTTGTGATATTGTATGTGTTACAATAGTCATGCACTTTTAAATCTTGCGTTCCACACTTAATACTTTACTTAAACCTATGAACTCACCAACATTATTGTTGAAATTTTTAAGCATGTATTCTTAGGTGTTTAACTCGTAAGGATTAATTGAAGTGCATTGGAGTCCTCATGCATCATGGCGTCATTTCTTGGAATTTTTATCTTAAATACTCGTTGATGTTTTGAACTATATTTTTTGCTTCCGGTACAACTTTAAATATTTTAATTCATGTAAAACCTTATATTCTTTTAAATCAATTCAACGATGTATTTTATTTTCTAAAATGTCCATTTAGTGGTCGTTCTCTTGTATCTTGTGCTTGTGTATTATGAAGTCACTGCCCTTGGTTACCGTTCTGATGCAAATATTTTGGGAGTGTGACATTCATATAGTTGAATGTTAGAGAGCAATAATAATAGGGTTAAGTCCAAAAATAGGTAACGAACTTTCAGAAAAAACCTGTCTTAGGTCATGAACTTGAGAAAGTACTAATATAAGTGACAAACTTTTAAAATAGTGTTCAATATAGGTAATAACGTTTATATTTTGGAAGGGTTACCGGTTGATACCGGGTAACCTTCCACGTCACAATTTTTTTTTCGATTAATCAATTAACCCGACCCACCCTTTTCTCCCCTTTTCTTATTAACCCTAACTCTATATACCCTTTTTCCCCCTTTTTTTCTTAACCCTAAATCCATATACCTTTTTCACTCAAAAAAGCTCAATCCACAATTAAATGAAATGGGTAAAAGAGTATCCGAAAAGAATCGTTGTATAACTGTTAATCTTCACCACGATGGTGTTTTTACTGTGTCTCCATTCGAGTATGCAGTTGGAGATGAAAAGCAAATTACCGATATCCATTTTGAAGGTATGTCATATGTTCAATTTCATGAAGTAATTGTCAAGTTGGTTAATGGCCCAGTTGTTACTTTGTATTATTGTAAAGTAGGCACTCCATTAAAACTTGGTATTAAAATCATTAAGACAGATTCATAATCACATGTATTACATCCTTAGGGTCTCTAGTCCATGATTAGTCCATATATTGTCCAAAAATCACAAGATCCAAATGTGTACACACTTATTTATCCATGAACTTTCATAAGTATACTTTTTAGTTAACTTGTTTACATATACTTTTTATACATAACCAACACTTGTACATTACTTATACTTCCATTATAACATGATATGAACATTCATACAACATATATAAAAGTTTACCAAATCATAAACAAGTGTAAAAATCCATTTTTACAAGTAAACATGTTCTTAGATGGTGATTAACTACACAAACATTATATATGCATAAAATCATGAAAACAAAGAGATTAAGAGTTTTAGGTAACCTTAATATGAAGTGTAGTGATGAACAAAGTGATCTAAACCCTTGTTTAGAAACCAAACTCTAGCTTACAACCCTTGAAAACCCTAATTCCAAATGAAACCCTAATCTTGCTTCTTGCTTGATTAGCCCTTGTAAACCTTAAACCAAACCTTCTAAACACCTAAGGTTATCTTAGATATCATGTAGGAATGTGTGTAAATGTTGTAGATTAATTTTGTATGGATTTGGTATGAGTTTGGAAGTTGGTCGTGGGTTTTGAGAGCAACAAGGAGAGAAAAAGTGTTGTTTTCACCTAAGAAATGAAATGTGTGTGTGTATCTTTCTAGTGGAAAGCTTATATACTCTCAAGACTAGTCAAAGAAACACTTAGAGGAAATCTAGGAAAGTCTTGGTCAAGAGTAGGAAAGTCTTGAGAAAAATATCTAAATGTTCCTAAACGGTGAGATCATCCCATGAAATTTAGGGGAGGTGTTTTGTAGATAAAATCTTTGTATCTCTCCACCTATATTCGGTTATATATGTATATATGTGATGTTATTTTGTAAATTTTGAGTATTAGGTATAATTGTGGGTATTTGTTGAAGCGTAGAAAAGTTTTGGTGGTTCCGGGAATGCCTAAACGCATTTTATCGCGAAACGTAAATATTTTACGCAACCAATAAAAATAAAATGAACAAAGTTAATAATTATCATCAAAATAATTACTTAACACTTGCTTGATGTAAACATTTAATTGTTTGATGCCCGTTTACATTGAATGATAATTTTTAGCTTACGCGATTTAACTTAACGATTACGATTTAAAAGCAAACACGTACAATACTAAAAATACATAGTGAATTTAGTGACATCTTAAATAACCCTAAAACATGGGGTGTTATAGTCTTCCCCCGTTAAGTGAGCCTTGTCCTCAAGGCTTAAGACGCGGCACTTGACGACGGTGTGGTCTTTGTGAAGAGATGTGGATATTTCTTTCGGAATTGGTCTTCACGTTCCCAGGTGAACTCAGGACCTCTCCTGGAGTTCCATCGAACCTTCATTATTAGAATGCGGCTTCACTTCAACTGTTTAACTTCATGGTCCATGATCTCTACCGGCTCCTCGACAAAATAAAGCTTGT
>BQNB010095523.1:0-25850 GCA_026074375.1 Tanacetum coccineum
TTAGTTAATATTACTTGTAATTATTGTGTAATTAAAATGAAAGTGAAAGTATAAAGAAAAGTAAAGTGTAGTTTTTATATAAAAGTATACTTGTAATGTCTTGGTTATTTTGTAAAGTATTTGTTATCTTGCATATACATATGAGATATATACATATGCATAAAGTTTTATAAACTTTGATCATTGTATAAAAACCTAGGTATTTGTTGAAGCGTACGTTAATTTTTACGGTTCCGGGAATACCTAATTGTCATTTATCGCGAAACGTAAACGCTTTCACGTATCCGATAAAATAACTTATGAAATGTTAATAATTATTCTCAAAATAATTACTTAACCCTTGTTTGACGTAAACAATAAATTGCTTGATGCCCGTTTACGTTAACTGATCATTTTTAGCTTACGCGATTTAACTTAACGATTTCCATTAAAAACAAACGCGTACAATACAAAAAAATAAATAGTGACTTTATCAACGTCGTACATTGTCCTAAAACACGGGGTGTTATAGTCTCCCCCGGTTAGATGAGCCTTGTCCTCAAGGCTTAAGACGCGGCACTTGACGACGGCGCGGTCTTTGAGAACAGATGTGGGTATTTCTTCCGGAATTGATCCTCGCGTTCCCACGTAAACTCAGGACCTCTCTTGGAGTTCCATCGAACCTTGACTAATGGGATACGGCTTCGCTTCAACCGTTTAACTTCACGATCTGTGATCTCTATAGGTTCCTCGACAAATTGAAGCTTGTCATCAAAATGAAGTCCATCCAACGGAATGGCTTAGGGTTCGTCGGCATGACATTTCTTTAAGTTGGACACGTGAAATGTATTATGAACTCTGCTCAGCTCCTCAGGAAGCTCGAGCTTGTAGGCAACGTCTCCAGCCCTTTCTATCACCTTGAAGGGTCCAACATACCTGGGATTTAATTTCCCCCGTTTGCCAAAACGTACTACCCCTTTCCAAGGCGAAACTTTAAGCATTACTTTATCTCCAACCTAAAACTCCATCGGCTTACGCTTTAAATCAGCGTAGCTCTTTTGCCTATCACGAGCGGCTTGCATCCTTTGCTTAACTTGAATGATTTTCTCGGTCGTCTCTTGAACTATCTCTGGACCGGTGAGTTGAACTTCTCCAACCTCAGCCCAACAAACAGGCGAATGACATTTTCTACCGTAAAGTGCCTCAAAGGGTGCAGCCTTAATGCTAGCATGATAACTGTTATTGTATGAAAACTCGACCAATGGCAAATGTTTAACCCAACCATTTCCAAAGTCGATCACACAAGCACGAAGCATATCTTTGAGAGTTTGAATGGTTCTCTCGCTTTGTCCGTCAGTTTGCGGATGATATGTCGTACTCATATCTAAACTTGTACCCAAAGCTTTCGGAAGTGACCTCCAGAAATTTGATGCAAACTGATTCGTCAAATAGTATACACTTATATAGCAACCCTAATACAGATTCTAACCGAATGCCCTTGACCAAGGCAAAAGGTCAAATTCCACAAAAGGATAAAATACACAAGATAGAATCAATTATAAAAAGATTCCGGAAGAGATATTCCCGGGTCGTATGTCCCAACGAGGCTGCAATTGAAAGTAATCCTGGTTTGATGAGAAATTGAATGATGGAGAATATATGATGGAAACACTGATATAATTACAACTAAAATTAATTAAATAAAACCTAATTTAATCTACGGGAAACAAATATAGTTATAGGGAAATCCTAAAATTAAATCTATACTAAAATACGGGGAACAGAATCAGGTATCGGGAAACCTAAATACTAAAAATTAAGAAAATAAATGCTAAATTAAATTAAAAATCAAAATTAAATTCTAATTAACTTAATTTGAAAAATAAAAAATGAAATTAAATTTAATTAAGTTAATTTGTAAATAAAGAAAACTAGAACTAAAAACAAGGAGGCTCGTTTGAATGGAAAAAAAACGAAAATGAAACGGTTAAAACGCACAGGATTTATAAAGGGTCTTTAAAACTGAAATTTAAGAAAAATTAAGCTTATACTAATTTTATATTTTTTCCTAGACACTAAATGACAAAGAAAAAATTTTTTTAAAAGAAAAATATTTTTTTTTATTAATTTTTGGATTTTTTTATGAATTTTTAAAGATTAATAAACTAATTTAAAACTAAGAAAATAGAAAAAACAAAAATAAAAGTTTATAAAAATTCAGGAAAAAATAAAATTTAAATAAAGATAAAAGTTAACAATTCTAAAAATATAAAAAAATGACCAACATTTTATGAAATAAATTAAAAGTAAATTAAACTAATTTAATCATAAACCTAATTTAATTATTAAATTAATTAAAAACTAACTAAGTTAATATAGGGATCAAACAGTGAAAAGGATATAAGGACTGTCGACGGAAACACAAAATGACAGGGGGTCCAAACAATATATAACTATAAATGGGAAATTTTACACTAATGGTCCTGAAGTGGACCCCGTCGATTACCAAAGAGGTCCAAAACAGCTTTATTACTCAAAAAAGCTATAAAGAAAAGTTGTTAAGGGGACTTAGGAGAATTTTTCTTAAAAGTGCATTAAGTTGATCCAACTTAATAAGCTAGAACAATGAGCTTTTTGGACTGCAGAACCTTAATAAGCTTATAAGCTTATTTTTCTTTCTTATTGGGGTTTAAGCTAACAAATAAGCTAAAATCTAGGCGGGGACAGTTAAAGGAAAGGGTGAGTCCTAAATAAGCTAAGTTTTTAGAATAAGACCTAAATAAGCTGGAATGTATCAAGATAAGCTTATGTAAAGCTTATTATAAAAAAAGAAAAAATGGGGACTTTATGCCTATATAAGTTATTACTAGAGGAGGAGTTAAGCTACAAAACATAGGGATTAAAGGGCTACCTATGGGTATATGGAAAAAGCCATAAAATCCTAGTGCTTAATATCTAAATAAGCGTAAGAAAAAGTGGGCTGAGTTTAGTGTCTTGGCCACCAGGGGAGCTCAAAAAGTGAGCTTAAAGGCTTATTCAGCTTAACTCAATAAGTTTATGAGCTTTTTAGCCAAACAAATCCAAAAAGGTTAAACAATGGTGGCAAGGGGTGGTCAATGAGCTTATTTTCAAAGTATGAGAGTCTAGAAAACAATATAAGCTGCTGATATTGTAGCTTAAAATTGAGGGTTCTTAAAAAAATTGCAAAGCCAAACTTTGACTTATACTTGGTCAAACCAAAGGGACAGAACAAGGTGGTTTTGAAAAGGCTATATATGACTGAAATAAGCACAAAGAGATGATGCTTAAGCTGTTTAAACAGCTTAAGTGGTTTAGCTACTTTGTGGCTTATAAAATTTTGACAGAAATACAAAGGGGCACAAAAACTTATTTTAACACTAAAAGTGGTGATTTAATTGGCTTAATAAACCCTACACACTCAGCCAAAGTTGGCTGAGTGGTTACAACCCATGATAGACTCCATATGACCCATTTTGAGACTAAACCAAACACCCCTTTAATTTATAATTTCGGGTTTTTTGGCTTTTTTAGTGGAGTAAAAGCTGTGAAATGTTGTTACAAGAGAGTTTTAATAACTTTAACACATGTTTAAACAAGTTTAAACAGGATTAAACTACTTAAATTATGTTTCAAATTTTGACAAATGCAATAACAAGAACTCTTCACTTTTATTAAAACTGAAAGGATTACAACAAAAACTTAAAAAGAAACTGAGTACAACAATTTTTAAAGCAAACTTAATTAAAATTTAAGCTAAGAAAGTAAAAACGGGATTTTTATGTTTCGGCTTGCTCTCTTTCCTTTTATAGAGGCTCTCAGCCTTCTATTGGACTTGGGTTGAGCTTGCTGTGTGTGTGTAATACTTCCCAAGCAATCCTAGCCCTTCGTTTCACTTCTCATGATCTCAGCCATTGATGGGGGCTTCGGGTTGAGTGATTGTGCCAGGGGAGAGGTTATAAGGGTATTGGGTTGTGGGAAATGGTGAGGGGTGAGCTGTGAGTGTACTAGGGAGGTGGTATTGCCTAGAAACCATGGGAAAGGGGGTGGTATGGTATGGCGGGAAAGGTGGTTCGAGTACCAAGTGGTTGCAGGTTTAAACGAAATGTATTGTAGATGGTGCACATAATGCCCTCCATCTTTCTTTCTCATTTCATTCATTTGGCCGAGTTTTAGTATAACCAAAATTTGGAAAGTGTCACTTTTGGCCTGCTTTTATAACAAAAGAAAATGGAAAGGTTTTGGCCAATTGCAAAAATGGGTCCCTCGTTTTATAACTAAAAAGAAAAAGTGTAAATTGCAAAAACCATCCCTTGGTTTTTAAATTGTGAAAAAATGCCATTGCAGTTTCCGTCCCTGGACTCTGATTTTAGCTCTTTTTTCTTCTATAAAACAAGTTTAAAATGCATTTTTGGGCCCTATTCTTTATTTAATTTTCATTTTTTTATATAAAACAAGGTAGTTAAAATTTAATTTTTGGTCCTTATGTGTTTATAAAAAAGATGGGCTTTTGTTGGGCTTAGGTTTTGTGGTTGGGCTTTTTGGGCTTGTAATTGGCGTTGTATTGGGCCCAATTGAGAGTGTCGAGGGCCCAGATAAGGTTTAGTGGGTTATTTGGGCTTTTTCAAGCCCAATAAGGTTTATGAAGTGGGTTTTGTGTGTACAATGGCTGAGATTGGCTGTAACTGGGCTAGGATTGGGCCTTCAAAGTCTTCACAGTCTTTGTCAATTGCACACAAATGGGATGTTGAAATTGATTGAGGGCCCATTTGGTCTTCACAGTCTTCATAATTATACCTGTGGGCTTTCCCGGCCCATCAGATGGGTTAAGATTGCATCCAATAGTATTCTTCAGTTCCGGCTCCGGTTTGACTGCTGATTCTTCTGTATTGACTCTGACTTTGGCATTTTTGGACTTTGGCCTTGATTTTGCACAGTCTTTTCCATTCCATGCTCAGTTTTTTAATCATTTTGGCTTGGTTTTCTGTCTTTTTGATGATATCCACTTCCTGCACAATACAAATGCAAAACAAACATATATTTGGCAGTTTTTGTCTGTTTTTGGTCATTTAAGCTCGTTTTTAGAGGTAAAAGATATGTGTAAATTCAGCACTATCAAATCCCCCCAACTAAGGTATGTGTGTCCTCAAGCAATGTTATGGAAGTTAAACATGTAAGCGCCCGTTTTCACCCGTTTTTCTGAATTTACACTACTACAACTAATATTTTTGATTTCTCATTTTTTTAACAAGTTGACTTTCTTTAGTTATTAACACTGGGATCATAGAAATGATAAGCCGTCCTAGGAGAGTATCTACGATGTCCTGACGGATAATGTTCATCGTCCTCGATTTTTCACTAGTTCCAAACTAAGCTTTAAACAAGATCATTGTCGATATAAGTTTAATGTTAAGCCTCATACTTATGACTGTGAATTTTCAACTCCAACATGGATATACGATTGAAGTTGTACATTTTAATTTAACCATAGACCGCACTTATTTTCATAGTCATAATTCACAATGAATCATCCTCAAAGCAACAACTTATTAAAGACTTCGCAACTTGATTTCGAAATTTACACTTTAGAACTTGTTTGCAACATATTCAATACATAATTATAAGTTCTTTTTAAAGCATAGGAATCGTTGGCTTAGTTTGAACCCCTACTCTGGTTTAACGGATTGATATCATGACCAACGACCATGTTTCTTAGTTTGAAACCCACCCCCGTTGCTAGCGGAGTGGGTAAATCACATCAACACCTTCTTCCTAAAATGGCTAAGATTGGTGTCTTAGTTTTGGAACCCCACCTAGACCTTTTCAACCAAGTGGAGATTATCACGACACACCAAATCCCTAGAAGTAAAGACGTCTTAGTTTGAACCCCCACCTCGTTGCTAGCGGAGTGGGATATCACGACACATCTTTTACTTGCTCCATAACATTAACTGCATGCTTCATTGGCAAAATTTCCATATTCATGCATTTTTGTCATTCACATTTCATTCATGCTTCTTGGCATTTATCTTTTTATCACTACAAAATCCGCTTTGAAACTCAAGTTACAAATTGAAGCTTCTTCTGAAAACCATCGATAACTTAGTTGAATTAAATTGAGTACGTAAATTAGGTAGGTTAGAAATTCACGGAGAGAAAACCACAAGTTACTTGAATAAGTTTTATTAAGAAGAATCTTGCTACACTATAAACTATATTTAACTCTATCACTTTCTCGTTCTTCCACATTTTTAATTCAAAGCAATAGAATTCGTGAAAGCTCGACCTAAAAGGAATAATTTTTAAAAAAAGACGAATTTTTTTTGTTTTTTTTAAAATAGGGCTCAACACGCCCGATCAAGTCAAAAATTATTCTTATTCTACCCAAAAGAAAAGCAAAACTGTGACAAAACACTTATTATATTTTTGAAATTTTTTAATTTTTTCATTTTTTTGGTATTTTGGTGGTAAAAACGGGTTTACGTGGTAACAATGCTGCAGGCAACAATCAAATCGAAGATACCCCCCCAAACTAGAACTAAACATCGTCCTCGATGTTTTGAAGGGTATTACATTAATCCTAAGGCCATTTATGAGGTATGCCAAAAGATAAAACGTTAGTCGATAAGATTAGGATATCGGATTCCCAAATGAAGCTGAGGATGTGAAACTCTTGATGAATGACAAAACTGAGAGTCTTCACAATCCGGGCAATCCTGGACAATAAACAATAACAACAACATGGAAACACGGGTAATGGAAAAGACAAGCTATCTTACACAACAACAAAACATTTATTTATACTACGGATAAGCATGGGGTGCCTCCCACGAAGCGCTTGTTTAGGGTCGCGATGCTTGACCCATCACAAGGATTTATTGATCCTTGGGGAAAGAAGTGGAAATTAAAATCATCATCGGACTTTCATTCAAGTGACTACGATAAGTATTTGAATTTTAAGAAAGTTCCACTCCGATGAGGGATACATCCGGCATGAAAGAAGAATGAAAAATTGACATGCCGGGATCAAAATATGGTATCTTCATCCTTAAAGGCGGAGGAAAGAAGGCGGAAATAACCGGATAAGCAGAAATGTTAGAAAGATCCATACAACATAGCGAAAAATTCACTAGTGGTATGAAATCTTGCTCCAGGATGGATGGGTGGGTAAACACATTAGGCCATCTACGGGGAGTCTTCCACCACATCAATTGGTTTAATTTCCCGAATTGGTGTTAATCAACATAAACCGATTCGAACTCGGAAAGGGAAAATAGAATGATCGTCATCTACGGAGTCGACATCATCAGTCCTCAATACCTGGGGGTATTGATCCGTCATCAGCAAGAAACAATCAATCTCCTCCAAAAGAGGCAATCATTTCCGTAACAGGGGGGATTTGAGGATGGGGGAGAGATTCGATAGCATTAGAAATGGCTTGAAGAGCTTTCCGAGAGGTCGAGGAGAAGATTATCGTAGAGGCTAAACTTTCCAAAAAACAAATATCACCTTCCGGGATCAATTCAACTTCTCAATTTCTGGTGAATGATTTAGGAAGGAGAGTTCACCGCGAACTCATTGGAAAAGAATCAACTTAGAGAAGAATCAATCGAAATGTCTCGATTAGCCGGAATCTACAAGATCCATTCAGTACAACAAAAGTAATCAATGACCCGTGGAATTGAATGGATTGCCCATCCAGCACTCAATCGAATAATTCGATCTACCTTAGTCGAAGCAATTTCTTCATCAAGATCAAAGAGAGGATAATAAGAGAAAATGATAAAATTCTCTTTTGGAATGTCCTCCTCAGGAAAATGACTAGCACTAAAGGTAAAATCTTCATCGAATCGAAGAGGAGGGTGGAGACAGTAAAATTCAATGATTCTTGAAGAATCATCATTATGGAGCAAATCACACACAACGTCGAAAAATCCTCGGAACTCACTTGGGGTGGGACAAGGTTCTCGACACTAGACTTTAGAATTCGGTCCGATTCCGTGCGGAATAGTGACAAGGATGCTCGTCCCCCAAACTTAGAGAGTTTTAACGGGCTCTTTGGTTGGTGATCGGGAGTGATTGCTATGGTTAAATAGTCCTCATCATCATCATTATTCACAGTAACGAGAGGGGCGATTCCAAGCCGGGTATTGATTACTCAATAGCTCGTCACTTATATATTCACATCTTGAACAAGTTGCTAAGCAATTCTTGCACTTCCTCGATTGACGCGCTAAACTTCAAAAAAGTTGTTTCCAGACTTGCAATAGAACCTTAGGCTTTTCCCAAAAGAGATACGATTAAACTTTTGGAGAAAGCCTTTCAATCGATTTCAGTAGGTCCTCTTGGGCGAGCAAAGCTTCCATGCACATTGGTTTGAGGAGGTTGAGGGATTGAGCTGGAAAATTGGCGGGATTGAAGTTGGGTCAAAACCGACAGAATGAGAGTTTTGACTCATCGGTTGACATTCAATAGTCCGCATGAGGACCCCTACAAGTTATCACAACAAAGAGTTTTGCTGTGAAGATTTTGCAAATCTTGCGGGAATTTAAACAAGGCTGTAACCTGGGCTCTGGATAGATAAACTGGCTTTGAGTGTACAGACAGAGACAATATTGAGTATCATTCCAGCAAAATTCACACAAAATTTGCTTAGAGTTGTGGGGTGGTGAAGACAACTTGGTGATGTTATCAAAAGAGTACGGAGTTGAAAATCGATTTGATTTTCCATATCCATAAGTACAACTAAGACAAACTCCATCATGAAACGACACCGCACTGTTGCAACGTGCACTAATAACCAATAAGAGTATACCGTCGTTGTCCACACCAACACATTCAAAACAGAGATAAGACCCCATCGAATTAAAGCAAATAAAGAAGTTTCCCCCCCGCCGCAATAAACGTTTAAGAGGAAAAAGAAATGATTTATTTTGTTTTTCCGGATTTAAAAAACAACATAATTCACAAGTGACAAAATCAGATAAGAGACTTAAGCAAATAATCGATCTTACTTCACGTAGCTCTCCACAATAAAAAATAACGCACAGTTAGCGGAGAGTAGGAATAGCGCGAAGCTTAGTTCTCCTTCGGTCGTAGTTCGTTGTGGAACAAACCCTCCTTATATCCCACTTAATAGTTCTTTATCAAAATGAGTAGCCTATATCGAAGTGACCACAGAAGGTGGCAAGTTTTAAATCTTTGGTTCGATTGGGAACTCAGTAGTTCACCGGAACTTATTATGATAATACCTCAGTTGAGAATATTATATTTTGGTATTTTACCAATTAGTGAATTTTAATTTTTATGGAATTTTTTTTTTTTTTATTTTTATATGATATGTACTAATAAAAAGAAAAGAAAAATATTTTTGTGTTTTTTTAATATGATATATTAACAATAAGACAAGTTCAGATCAAAGTCGGATAAAAATCGTAGCAAATGCCTCCCCGGCAACGGCGCCAAAAATTGATTCGTAGGATAGCACACATATATAAAATAACACAAATGCAAATCTCAACCAAATGCCCTTAACCAAGGCAAAAGGTCAAAATCTACACAAAGAGATTAAATATATAAGAATCAATTATAAAAAGATTCCGGAAGAGATATTCCCGGGTCGTATGTCCCAACGAGGCTGCAATTGAAAGTAATCCTGGTTTGATGAGAAATTGAATGATGGAGAATATATGATGGAAACACTGATATAATTACAACTAAAATTAATTAAATAAAACCTAATTTAATCTACGGGAAACAAATATAGTTATAGGGAAATCCTAAAATTAAATTTATACTAAAATACGGGGAACAGAATCAGGTATCGGGAAACCTAAATACTAAAAATTAAGAAAATAAATGCTAAATTAAATTAAAAATCAAAATTAAATCCTAATTAAGTTAATTTGAAAAATAAAAAAAACTAGAATAAAAACGGAGGTCGTTTGAATGTAAAACGAAAAGAAACGGTAAAACGCACCCGGTAAAACGGGTCTAAGACTGAAATTTAAGAAAAATTAAGCCTATACTAAATTTTATATTTTTCCTAGACACTAAATGACAAAAGAAAATTTTATAAAAAAGAAAAATATTTTTTTATTAATTTTTGGATTTTTTTATGAATTTTTAAAGATTAAAAACTAATTAAAACTAAGAAAATAGAAAAAGACAAAAAATAAAAGTTATAAAAATTCTGAAAAAATAAAATTAAATAAAGAAAAAGTTAACAATTCTAAAAATATAAAAATGCCCAAATTTTACTGTTTAAATAAAAAGTAATTAAACTAATTAAATTTTAACCTAATTTAATTATTTAAATTAAATAAAACTAACTGAAGTTAACTATAGGGACTAACAGTGAAAAGGACACAAGGACTAACGGGGAAACAACAAACTGACAAGGGGGACTAACAATGTTAACCATAAAAGAGAAATTTACACTAACAGCCCCTGAGTTGGACCCCGATTACAAATCAAGTCCTAATGGCTTATTAGCCAAAACTCAAAAAAGCAAACTTATAGAGGGGCTTAATGGCAACATTTTTCATAATAAGCACTATGTCTGAAATCCACTAAATAAGCTAGAAAAGTAGCTTTTTGGACTGCAGAACCTAAATAAGCTTATAAGCTTATTTTTCTTTCTTATTGGGATTTAAGCTAGCAAAATAAGCTAAAACTATGGGGGACAGATAAATAGGGAGAGGGGAGTCCTAAATATAAGCTATGGAAATCTAATAAGCCCTAAAATAAGCTGTCCTATTATTAAGCTTAAAATGACAGTTTATAAAAAAAAAGAAAAAGGGCTACTTTAAGCTACTTTTAAGCTAACCTAGAAAGGGAGATAAGCTATAATTATATTTGGGAGCTAAAGAACTAGTAATAAAGCTATAAAAAAAAGCAATAAAATCCTAGAGCCTAGTATAAAAATAACTAGATAACATGTCTAAACTATGGGCTCAGCCACCAGGGAAGGCACACAGTGTGCTTAAGGCTTATTTTGGGCTTATTGAAATAAGCTATAAAAGCATTTTGGCTAAATCAACACAACAGATTAAAAAGGGGTGTCAATGAGCTTATTTTCAAGTGAGAGAGTCTAGAAACAATATGGCTGCTGATATTGTAAGCTTAAAATTGAGGTTCTTAAAAAAAATGAAAGGCATACTTTTGACAAATACTATGTCAAACCCACAGGGGACCAGAACAAGGGAGTTTGAAAACGGCTATATATGAACTAGAAATAAGTACAAAGAGATGATGCTTAAGCTTTTTAAAACATGCTTAAGTGGTTAGCTACTTTGTGGCTTATAAAATGTGTTGACAGACAGACAAAGGGCACAAAACTTGTTTTAACACAAAAGTGGAAATTAAATGCTTCATAAACCCTAAAACTCAGCCAAAGTTGGCTGAGTGGTTACAACCCATTACAACCCCCATATGACCCATTTTCATACTAAACCAAACACCCCTTTATTTATAATTTCGGGTTGTTGTGGTTTTTTAGTGGAGTAAGAAGCTGTGAAATATGTTACAAGAGAGTTTTTAATAACTTTAACACATTTTAAACAAGTTTTAAACAGGATTAAACATTCGTAAAATTATTTCAAATTTTGACAAATTGCAATAACAAGAACTCTTCACGTTTTATTAAACTGAAAGGATTACAACAAAATCTTAAAAAGAAACATGTTACAACAATTTTTAAAGCAAACTTAATTAACTTTAAACTAAGAAAGTAAAAACAGGGATGTGGTTTCGGCTTGCTCTCTTTCCTTTTATAGAGGCTCTCAGCCTTCTATTGGACTTGGGTTGAGCTTGCTGTGTGTGTGTAATACTTCCCAAGCAATCCTAGCCCTTCGTTTCACTTCTCATGATCTCAGCCATTGATGGGGTCTTCGGGTTGAGTGATTGTGCCAGGGGAGAGGTTATAAGGGTATTGGGTTGTGGGAAATGGTGAGGGGTGAGCTGTGAGTGTACTAGGGAGGTGGTATTGCCTAGAAACCATGGGAAAGGGGGTGGTATGGTATGGCGGGAAAGGTGGTTCGAGTACCAAGTGGTTGCAGGTTTTAAACGTAAAGTTTGGAGATGGTGCACTAATGCCCCCCCATCTTTCATTCTCTTTTCACTTTATTTAAGCCCAAATTCAGTTATAAATATTTTTGGAAAGTGACATGTTTGGTCCCCGTAGTTTTATAACAAGAGAAAACAAAGAAGGTTTAGGTAATTTGCAAAACTGGTCCCTGCGTTTTATAACTAAAAGAGAAAAAGGTAAATTGCAAAACCAGCCCTTGTGTTTTATTTTTTTTAAAATGTGAAAGAAATGCCAATTGGCAGTTTCAGTCCCTGGACTCTTTTTAGCTCTTTTTCTTTATAAAACAAGTTTTAAAATTGGCAATTTAGCCCCTAAAGTTTTGTAAAAAGGGTTGTGGGCTTTTGTTGGGCTTTTGTGCTTGTATTGGGCCACAAGGTGGAATTTTCATCAATCGTAGTTAGACTAATTTGATCCTTAGGCTTGTTTCCTAATTTCATCACATATAAGCCTTTCTTCCTAATACCTCTACCTATGACTTTACCGTCCTTAGTGATTTCACTATCATGTTCAGATAAAGTTACCCTACTCTTATTGTCACATATTTATCATATACTTAGCAAATTAAATCCTAAGTTATCAACATGTTCTACATTATCTATTTTGAGAGAGTCATTAGAAATCATACCTTTGCCAATGATGTTACCACGAAGATTACTACTAAAAATGACGTTACCTCCATTGTATGCCTTGTAAGTAGAGAAGAGCTTTCGGTTTCCCGTCATATGTTTAGACAATCCTCTATCCTTGATCTATTCGTCGGGCTCCAAGTCAACTCCAAGGTATATCTATTTATATAAGACAATAACTCAAACATTTGGTCCCCAATATCTTATAGGTCCAAAGTTGTTAGTGCCAAACATCCCTTGCATTTGATGCAATTGGTTGGGATGTGAGAATGGAAGACACATTTCCCATGGCATGTAGCTTTGATGTGGAAAGTTGTTCCAACTTACAGGAAAGCCATGAGGTTGGTTTTGTCGACCAACGTATCTTTTTGGTTGTGGTGTTTTAGGACGAGAATAATTATTATTGACTCTTCTAGGAGGTGGAGTTTTTGATCTAAAATTGGGTTTAGAAAATCTAACTCTGGGTTTTGACAATGGCTTATAAAATTGTTTAACTTTATTGTCACTAGCAACGAGAACTTTGGCCTTGTTTACAATTATGTGTTTTGGTCTAGGACCCAAAATGGATTTTTGAAAAGACATAATTTTCTTAGATCCAGGCGTTGCTGGTGGCGGTCCCATATTTATTTTGGGGGCCGCCGGGTCATTTAGGGGGCCGCCCATATTTATGAGACCTCCATCAGAATACGCCTTTTTCTGAGCTTTCACAAATTTTATATTCTTAGTTCCACTAGATGATGCTTCAAATGAATTAACCCCTAAACTTAATTTATCACTGGAGGGTTTTGGATTACTTAACATTTCATTTAAGCAATGTGTACTCTTTTCAAATTTGTTTAATATGCCATAATGTAGAATTTTCTTCAATTGTCACAAGACATAATTTATCTTCCGGCTTATTTCCTAATTTCATCACATATAAGCCTCTTTTCCTAATACCTCTACCTATGAATTTTCCGTCCTTAGTTATTTCACTATCGTGTTCAGAAAATATTACTTTACACTTATTATCACATATTTGACCTATACTTAGCAAGTTAAATCTTAAATTATCTACATGCTCAACATTTTCAATTTTAAGAGAGTCATGAAAGATCGTACCTTTGCCAATGATGTTACCGCGTAAATTACTTCCAAAAATTACGTTACCTCCATTGTATGCTTTGTATGTAGAGAAAAGCTTTAGGTTGCCCATCATATGTTTAGAGCATCTACTATCTTTAATCCACTCGTCGGGCTCCAAATTTATTCCCAAGCATATCTATTTAAATTATATAATAATTCAAATGTTTGGTTCTCAATATCTCATGGGTCCAAAGTTGTTAGTACCAGACATCCTTTGCATATATTTCATTTGATTTGGATGTGGAAACGGTGGACAAATTCCCCAAGGAGTATAATTTTGTTGTTGGGAATTATTCCACGTTGTAGGATGTATATTAGAGGAATTTTGCCTATCTTGGTTTCTCCTAGGTTGTGGTGTTTTAGACCGAGGTCGATAATTATTATTTCTTTTTGGCGGCGGAGTTTTTGACCTTACTTCAGGTTTAGTAAATCCAACTCCGGGTTTTAAAGATGGTTTATAAAAACTTTTTGCTTCGTCATCACTTGCGACGGGAACCTTCATATTATTTACAAGTATATATTTAGGTTTCTAACTTGAATTTAATTTAGTGGATTTTTCTTCAACGGGCGATGTTTCAGGTTCTTGAGGTTTTACAAAATATACTTGTTTTGTCCCGCTCGATGATGCTTCAGCCGAATTAAAACCAAGACCCGATTTGTCTCCGGAGGGTTTTTGAAAACTCAACATTTTTTCTTAAGCGAGTGAGTGCTTTTATTAAATTGATTTAGTTTAGACACTTCCTCTTTAAGTTTCTCATTTTCTATGTTAAGATTTTGACACGTTGTACATCCGACGTTAATTTCCTTATTTTTCTCTAATCGTGATATTTTTTCTTTTAATTCAAGTACTTCTTCCTTTAACTTATTTTTACTAGATTTTAGCGACTTATTTTTAAATATGACTTTTAAGCCCATTTTGCATAGACGGTGATATTCACTATCTAATTCACTATCATTTATTGACGACAAGTCATCACTATAAAATTCGGTTTCAGATAGTACTTTATTAGATGTTTGAGCCACAAACACGTTTCGTCTTTAATCTTTTCTTCCTCATCTTCACCGCTATCGCTCCAAGATTCTCCAATAAAAGCCCTTTAGTTTTTGCTTCTTGGTGGCTTTGGACATTCTCCGATGATGTGATTCGGATCTCCACATCTAAAGCATTTTCTTTCGCTCTTACTGTTCTTGTCGTCTTTATTTCTTTGGAATAAATTCTTTTCCTCATGTGGCTGTCTTACAAATCTTTCTCGTCTTTTGAAAAATTTCTTGAAGTCCCTCACGGTGATGGCGTACTCTTCTTCTTCACTTTCGGAAGTCGGACTTTCTTCATCACTAGATTCTTTTTAAGCCTTTAAGGCAAGAGATCTACTTTGTTCTCTTTTACCTTTGACTATTTCGGAATATTTCTTAATTATCACTTCATGAGCTTTCAAGACCGATTAGTTCATCGAGTGATAGTGATGTCAAGTCCTTCGACTCTTCAATAGTCGTAACCTTTGTACGCCATTTCGGATGTAGTGCCCTAATAAATTTCCTAATATAGTTCTTGCTAGAAAAGCCTTCATCAAGTGCTTTTAGACTAGTAATAATAGTGTTAAACCTAGCAAAAGCATTATCTATCAATTCCTCTTCTGGAATCGTAAATTGTTCATATTGTTGAACAAGAAGATCTATTTTGTTGTCTTTGACTTGGCTATTACCTTGGTGAGTGACTAATAAAGTTTCCCAAATTTCTTTTGCGGTTTTACACATAAAAAATCTTTCATATTCTTTACGTGGCAAAGCATTGTAAATTACCATTATTGTTTTTAGCAAGTTTTTTATAAGATCGTTGCTTCGTTTATCAAATGGTACAATTTCATCCTTTTTAGTTTCATGATTATTTTGAGTAGGTGGAAAATCACCATATATAATAACATTCCTAAGATCTAGATCTTTTGATTTCACATAAGCCTCAAACCTATTTTTCCAATAAATAAATTCATCGCTTTCAAAGAGTGGAGGTCTTTGCATGGATTGCCCTTCTAAATATTTTTTCGATTCCATAGATCGATTCAAGTATTAAAATACAATTTATTTTAAAAATCTTGGTTAACGTGGCTTCTGATACCAATTGTGGAAACTAGAAGGGGGAAGGGGTTGAATAGTTTACATCTTTTTAAGTTTAGTTACGTTTGTATATAAAATCGTATATTCGAGTTTAGGTGATATCAACGTGCACACAATATGAACACTCAAGATAAGTAAATAATCGAAACTAATCTACATAATAGTAAATATGAGACAAGAGAGAAGAGTTAGAATGATCAAACCACAACACGAAGATTTATAGTGGTTCGGTAACGAAGCTCCTCTTCGCCCTACTCCACTCCTCGAGTATCCGACTCGAGAGTTCACTTCACTATGTCAACAAGCTCCCTTTAGGCGGAGAAAACCCTACACACAAGGCTTACACCAATTTCCGACACTAAGCCTAATGTCGAGTTTTAATCTTAGCTAGAACCGATCTACCACTTACACTCGTATTTTGAGGCCTAAAATACTAACCGCTCTCACAAGTATTTACTCACCTAAATAATTACACGATGTATGCAGAATACTTCATAAACCATACTAAGTAAAGTAGTATACACTACTTCCCCCTGGAAGTTGACATGGTAACATCAAAGTCAACTAAGTCCCGGATGTACACATTTTCCCCCATGATGGTTGCGAACTCTCGGAAGCATCATTGTTGTGTACGCACATATACTCGAGAAGTTCTTGTCTTAAGCACAAATCTTGAAATCCAAACAAAGCATTACCCTCTTGTCTTCAGAAACCGTAGAGGAGATGAAGCAAGAATCAAGAAAACTTGGTATAATCAAGGTCTTGTATATGAATGTCGTTGAAGAACTTTGAGAATTTTGCTTAGACTGTGAAGTACCTTTGTCTTGGAATAGCACAAATATCCCGTGAGAATTGCTGATTACATCTCAACCTTTAAATTCTCTGGCTAACTTTACCAACCTCGTATTCTGTCGGCTATTGTTGTGATCACTTGGTGAAGTAAACCCGATATACCAAACTTGAAAATGAAGTGAAATCCCCCAAATTTGTTACTTAAGCTTGCACTGTTGTGATTGAAGAACGGTGCAAGATTAAATCTATAAGTACTCTATACCCCACCGGAAAAGTATAAGAAGTACAACACCTCTTGAAATTATCCACATCGACTTCTGCGTGTGACACTGAGTACTACAACGTAACTCCTTTAAGTGATAGTTAACCAGGTCTGCAACCAACCACCCCTGACTGCTGGTAACTAGATAATTCAAGTCTTAATCATAAGCTGTATACGTTCAAGCAAGTCATCAATCGATAGAAAATAGAAGAAAGTCTCGATGATGAAATAAGTAGACGCCTTCGTGAAATCCAACTTCAATCTCAAATAAGGGATACCAAATCAACTTCGTGATCACTTGTCATCGTAATTCGAATCTTTAGCCGTTTGTCATTTATTGAATCTTGTCAGAATCATTTTAGCGTTATGTATCATGTTTGTTGTGTTGTTGTTCAAGAATGTCGTTAAACTAGACAAATGTTGTGTTTGAATGTAGTCAACGAAAAAACATCGTCTAGTCCAACTTGTCGTAAAAGCTTTTATTACCCAACTTAATCCAAAAAAATTACTAGCTTAACACTAATAAATTTTGGATTAAAAACGCATCAAACCAGCCAAAATTATATTAATCTCGGCAGTCCACCTATATTTGAGACCAGCCCAACACATTGTAGCCCAATACCAATTTTAGCACCCATGGCCCAAATCTTTAAAATAGACCCGGCTGGCCTGAACCCCAAAAAAATAACACACAGTTATATTTGTTATAACTAATCTCACTTTACCTAAACCTAATCCATTCACATAACTTCCTCCGCCCCCATCTTTTCCCACATGTATAACCTAATCTCTCATCACAATCTTATCATCCGCCTCTCATATGCTTATCTCTCCCAAATGATAACAGATCTAACTTCCATCTCTTCCATCTCTTTGATGATGTTAAGCCTATTCATACCTACAAAGATTGACATAGACCATCATCTCTAATCATCTATACACATGAATCGATCTTAGGCACCCTTTCCTTCTAATCTTCCTACAAAAATTAGCAAATCTCGTCCTAATAACATACCAAACATCCTTCATACGAACACCCTTCAAATCTACACGAACGAGAGAGAAGTGCTTCAAGATTATGTTAATGTGGTCTCGGGTAGGTTTGATTTTCTTGTTTGATTATGTTGCAACCGAAACAAAGATGAGTTTATAACAGATTTGTTGTAAAACTCTCTTTAATTTTGTATATTGATTGAGGGTTCGACCTTCATAGATCTGTGATGAGATTTATTTGTGTGATTGGATCTTATAAAGGTCTTCAAATGTTTTGATATTCACATAAAATCAATGTCTGAGATCTTTGTATTTATAATTAAGTTCGAGTCTTGTGGAGGAGATGGTGTATAATTGATGTGACGATGTGAATTAGGATAGTATCTGGTGGATTTGTGATGTTGTTAGAGTCTGTGATGGTGATTGATGTTGTTGTAGTAGTGGTTTTTGTTTAGCATCGAGTCTGTTTGTCTACATCCTTTTTCTGTTTTGGTTTTGACATGGCAGACCAAACTCAGTTGAGTTGACCGGGTCAACTCGGTAATAACCAAGTTGACTTGGTTTGGTTGTGGGTAACAAAACGCAAGATGTCCAAGTCAAAACGCAACCCTTTTTCTTGATAGTAAAAATGCAACAGAAACAAAACGCAGGAAGAAGTAAACATAAACCCAATGACTTGAGAACCAAAACGCAACCTGCATTATTTGTACTTTTTTCTTGAAAACCGGATCTGTTTTTTTTTCTCTTCATCAAAACGCAACCAAGAAGTAAACATAAACCCAGATCTGCTTTAAGTTGTTAACTTGTCTTCTAAGCACACTAGTTGGCAGATTTAAACACAAACATGAATCAGAAATTAATATCAACATATATATAACCTGTTCATTACTTTTTCATAAGAGAAAAAAACGATGAACAGTAACATGAACATTGACATGAATAGTGGATGAACAATATGTGAACAGTAACAAAACAACAAACACATGATACAATACACCCCTGCAGCTCTGATGCCAATTGTAGATTGTAAATGACATACAAGAACAAGGATTAAAACAGATCTGGAGGTTGGATAAAGTGAAATAAATGTGTAGCCATATTATTAGAGAATAAAGGTGAAGGAGATGGGAAGAGTGTGTGTGCTAGAGAGAAAACACACACACACACTTTTTCATTGTGAGCTTCACCCCTCCATGGAAGTATTGGAAGGGGATTTATAGTCCTAGTGACACACAACTATCGTAGCTTGTCATTATTAGTCCCTATGTGTCACGCTATAAATAACTATGTTATACGTGTTTGTCATCATATTTTAAGGCTAACATTACCATTATTGTTTTTAGCAAGTTTTTTATAAGATCGTCGCTTCGTTTATCAAATGGTATAATTTCATCCTTTTTAGTTTCAGGATTATTTTGAGTAGGTGGAAAATCACAATAGATAATAACATTCCTAAGATCTAGATCTTTTGATTTCACATAGGCCTCAAACCTATTTTTCCAATAACTAAATCCATCGCTTTCAAAGAGTGGAGGTATTTGCATGGATTGCCCTTCTAAATATTTTTCTGATTCCATAGATCGATTCAAGTTTTAAAATACAGTTTATTTTAAAAATCTTGGTTAACGTGGCTTCTGATACCAATTGTGGAAACT
Source organism: Tanacetum coccineum (assembly GCA_026074375.1). NCBI lineage: Eukaryota > Viridiplantae > Streptophyta > Magnoliopsida > Asterales > Asteraceae > Tanacetum > Tanacetum coccineum. Next base: position 19,651 of record BQNB010095523.1, read on the forward strand.
AGAAGGGGGGTTGAATAGTTTACGGATTTTTAAGTTTAGTTAACGTTTGTATATAAAATCGTAGATTCGAGTTTAGGTGATATCAATATGCACACAATATGAACAATCAAGATAAGTAAATAATCGAAACTAATCTACACAATAGTAAATATGAGACAAGAGAGACGAGTTAGAATGATCAAACCACAACACGAAGATTTATAGTGGTTCGGTAACGAAGCTCCTCTTCGCCCTACTCAACTCCTTGAGTATCCGACTCGAGAGTTCACTTCACTATGTTAACAAGCTCCCTTTAGGTGGAGAAAACCATACACACAAGGCTTACACCAATTTCCGACACTAAGCCTAATGTCGAGTTCTAATCTTAGCTAGAACCGATCTACCACTTACACTCGTATTTTGAGTCCTAAAATACTAACTGTTCTCACAAGTATTTACTTCACCTAAATACTTACACGATCTACCCGATCTATCTATTACACACAATTACAAGAGATATGAATGAATTACAAAGTACAACCCGATCGTAACAACGTTACGTAAACACAACCTAAACTATAATACTTCGTATCTTGACGATTACAAGTATTCTTCTCTTGCACTTGGAGAGGTAGCTTGAATCACTTGGAAACAAATGCTTATAAAGATTAAATGATCAAAGGTTTAGAAGTATTAGAAATGTGTTTGCTGATTTAAGATAGAAAGAAAGATGTGTGCAAAAGGTGAAAATATGTGGGAACAATACACTATTTATAATCAAAGCTGGGAGCTCATTTGCATGGTCGGCCCCCTGAAATACATGGCCGGCCCCGTTATCAATCAGGGGGCCGCCTGGGCCTATCAGGGGGCTGCCCCCTGTAGGACGCTCCCAGCTTTATCCTTTTTTGGGGAGGTATTTTCTGAAACAGTATTATCCGTTTTTAGAGGGAAAATTTGAATTCAAGTATTTATTTTGAATTAAATCTTTTCTTAAAAACAAGAAATATTTTGTCTAAATTTTGTAAAAAATGTTTTGTTATATTTTATAAAAAAAATGTAAGGTTTAAGGCAAAAATTAAATACCTTTGATCATTAAATAAATTTAGCATTTATTTATTCATACCTTAAGTGATAAATGTCGAAATGAAAATTAACGACTAATAACTTGTTTACGTTTAATTTTACGTAGAACGTTTTTACATTTTGTGATTATCAAAAAGTAGAGAAGTCAAAAGATATAAATAACGTTTTTAGACATTATCTGTATTAATGATAAGTGTAAAATACACATATCCATTTATACCTAAAATAACCCAATTAAACCCAAAACATACCAAAAATGGCAAAAATATGCTTGTATTTATGTTTTGTGTGTGCAGGTTCGGATAAGTCAAAAATCACAAGAAAACAATCAAGAGCGAGCAAGCACGGACACGAGAATCAGAAGAGTACAAAGCCGAAGCCAAAGATCCAAAGCCGAAGCCAAAGATCCAAAGCCTTAGCCAATTTTCATCTACAAGGGCCATTCTTGCAATTTTCGAAAGTCATTTATTACTTGAAAGAGAGAAAAGAAAGACAAGGACCAAATGTGTAAACCTTCCAAAGATCAACAGTTTTAACTGTCAAAAAAAGGAGCGGGAACTTCTTTTACTATTCATCGTCTTCTTCATTTTACCCCCATGGTAAAACAAGGGGCAAATCAAAATTAGAGGGTGCGTTGGTCAATTCAAGGAAGCGCAAGCACAAATGAAGGGTCAAGTTAGTCTTTATCAAGGGATTACTTATCCTCATTCAAGCTCAAGCCATGTCATCAATGAAAGAAGCACAAATTGTGGTGGGTTTTTTGTGCTATTTACCCCACATAAAATAACACAAAAGTCTCATCATGGGAATGACTCGCTTGGCAAATCCCAGGTGTCCACTCACTTGATCAAACCGGCCATCGATTGAAGCTCAAATGATTAAAGCAAAGGATGGCAGAGATGAAAGTTTGGGAGCACGGCAGAGGTCCTAGAGCTTCTGCTGGGCCATATTAAATATGACCCACATCTCACACACACACCATCTAGGTTTTAGTAGTGAATTTTAGTTTTTAGTTAATTTTAGCTTAAATTCGTAATTTTACTTAAATGTTTTTGTAATTTCCTTTTCAAGTATTGTAATCAGTTTTTTCAATTAATGAAATTCAGTTTTTAGTATTCTAAATCTCGTTTTCTAAGCTCTCATTTTAAGTCATATTGTCTCAATAAGCTAATAAGCTCTTATTAAGCTCTTTCAGTCTCTAAGCTGAAATTGAGCTGTTTGAATTCAGAATTAACCTTATCTAAACCTTAAATTCAGTTTAATCTCATATGGATCTTATTGGATCTAAGCTTTTGGAAGGGGATCTTACCTTGGAAGAGATCCCAAGGACTTAAACTCTAGCTTATTCATAAGCTAGAGAGCTTGTAGCTGCCTTAATTGGTACCTTTTGTTTAGCTAAAGGTTTAAGTAAGTTTCTCTTTTCATTCTTCTCTAATTTCAGTTTTACTTGCTTAGGTTTTTGCTTATATGCTTAATATTGCTTATTCTCTTTGCTTATTATAGTTTAAATATCTCTTTTAGTACTATTTAGTTATATGTCTTCATCTGTTTTTGCTTGAGTAGTTATAGATCTTAGTTGTTAAATTCTGTCATAAAAAACTCATAAAATCCAAAAATATTAGTTTAAATAGTTTAGATCTTAGATTAAGTCTTATTCAGTTGTTTAATCATGTTTATTAAGTTTGTTTTAAGCTAGTTTTTATCTGGTATTTAGTTCTTGTTCTTTAGATTTCTTTTAAAAAGCTTTTCTCAAATCTGTCATAATGATTAAGGGGTGTTTGGATTAGTGCATTCTTCAAATTTCACTACCAGTACTAACCACAAGATAGTACTGGTAAGCTTTTTGCACTAACAGTACTAACATAAGTTAGTACTGCTGAGCCTTTACACTACCAGTACTAACAATAAGTTAGTACTGTTAGCTTTAATTTCAGTAGGATTAAGTCTAGCTTTAGCTTATTAAGAATTCAGTTTTAGTTGTCATATTCTAGCTTATTTCACTGTTTAATTTCGTTTTCAAAAGCAAACTGCACTAGCAGTACTTTCATTTTACACTAGCAGTACTTTCCTTAGAAAGTACTGCTGTGTTCTCAGCTTCATTTAGTTAAGTAATTTTTAAATTTAGCTTGCCAAATTCAGTAGGATTTAAGTTTTCATATAGCTTAATATAGTTTAAGTCTTAAATTTTGTTTTCTAGCTTATTGTCTTAGTTTATTTTGCTGTCAAAAGTCTTAAAAAAATCTGAAAAACCCAAAAAACAGTACTTAGAATCTTAGGATTTAAATGTGTTGATTTAGCTTATGGATCTATATTTTCTAGCTTAATTAGATAGATTATAAGTCGTTTTATAAGTCCTTTAAGTTTTAGAGTCTAGTTTAGCTTATTTAAGTCTTTAGCTCAATTGGATTTTGAGTTACTTTGCTTATTTCCTGAGTTTGCTTATTTTATGATCGATTTCAGTAGTATAAAAGTAGCTTAAGCTTTAATTTCTTTTCATTTATAGATTAAGCATATCATAAGCTCTTTAGAACTTCTTTCCTTTTTCATTCTGAACTAGTTTTGAGTTTTTTATAGCTTATTTTCTAAAAAAACAGGGTTAAACCTCCTTTCTGTAAACTGCTTATTAATAAGCTCTTTTTAGAGCTTTTCATTTGTGTTTCAGATTATAGTGGCTTTTGTTAATGTTGTTCACCACTGTCTTCCTTTTACATACTTGCTTCTTTGGAGTTTTTCATTTTAAGCAATTTTCAAATGTACAACTTATTTCGGGCCTGAGCTTGTTATTGTGGGTAGAAGATTCTAAGGGTTGAAAGTATAACTTTTCGATTTTTAGTTGTTTGCCAGTTGTTCCCCCCGTATGAAGTGTTTTCCCCAGTTGTCCTTTTCCTTTTTGGCATCATTAGTCCATTAGTTAGTTTTAAATGAGTTTATTAAGTTTTAATTAATAATTGGGTGTTAAGTTTTAATTAGTTCAATTTAAACTTTTATAAAAAGATAAAATTGGGGCTTTTATTTTTAATAGTTTTAGGAAATTTTTTTTGGGGAGGTATTTTCTGGGACAGTTTTATCCGTTTTTAGGAGAAAATTTGAATTCAAGTATTTATTTTGAATTAAATCTTTTCTTAAAAACAAGAAATATTTTGTCTAAATTTTGTAAAAAATGTTTTGTTATATTTTATAAAAAAATGTAAGGTTTAAGGCAAAAATTAAATAACTTTGATCATTAAATAAATTTAGCATTTATTTATTCATACCTTAAGTGATAAATGTCGAAATGAAAATTAACGAATAATAACTTGTTTACGTTTAATTTTACGTAGAACGTTTTTACATTTTGTGATTATCAAAACGTAGAGAAGTCAAAAGATATAAATAACGTTTTTAGACATTATCTGTATTAACATAGTGTACTATGATGCATCGAACCAAGGTTTTAGTTGCGTATTGATGCAGAGGAACAAGGTGATTGCGTATGCATCTAAACAACTCAAAATCCATAAGAATAACTACACCACTCATGATTTAGAGTTGGGCGCAGTAGTATTTGCTCTCAAAATCTGGAGGACTATTTGTACGGAACAAAGAGTGTTATCTATACTAATCATAAGAGCCTCCAACACATCTTTGATCAGAAAGAGCTGAATATGCGTCAGAGATGATGGATAGAACTTTTCAGCGATTATGACTATGAGATTCGCTACCATCTTGGTAAGACGAACGTAGTAGCTGATGCATTAAGCAAGAAGGAATGGATGAAGTCGAGACGAGTTAGCGCTATGAGCGTGACAATTCACTCTAGCATCAAGGCTAGGATACTAGAAGCACAGAGTGAAGCATCCAAGAATGTTAGTGCTCCAGTAGAAATGTTGCGAGGACTGGACAAACAATTTAAAAGGAGAGACGACGGCAGACTATATTTTGTCGAAAGAATTTGGGTGCCAGCATATGGAAATTTGAGAACTTTGATCATGGATGAAGCCCATTCTACAAAGTATTCAATACATCCTAGAGCAGACAAGATGTAATATGACTACGAGACTTATATTGGTGGCCCGGAATGAAGAAGGATATTGCTATGTATGTTAGTAAGTGTTTGACTTGTTCTAAAGTCAAAGCAGAAGACCAGAAGCCCTCGGGATTGCTTCAACAGCCAGAGATTCTTGAGTGGAAGTGGGAGAAGATCACTCTTGATTTTACAACCAGGTTACCGAGAACCAGTAGCGGACATGACGCGATTTGGGTATCGTCGATCGACTGACTAAATCTGCACATTTATTAGCTATCCGAGAAGATTACAAAATGGAGAGATTTGCAAGAATGTACATCAACGAGATCGTAACAAGGCACGGTGTGCCTGTGTCAATCATATCTGATCATGATAGTCTATTCACATCATGATTTTGGCAATCGTTACAAAAAGCATTAGGAACGCAAGTGGATCTGAGTACTGCTTACCATCCACAAACTGATGGTCAGAGTGAGCCTACCATTCAAACTTTGGAAGATATGCTTAGAGCATGTGCAATTTACTTTGGTGGAAACTGGGATACTCATCTTCCATTAGTCGAATTCTCATACAACAATAGCTATCACTCGAGTATCAAGTGTGCACCATTTGAAGCTTTGTATGAAAGGAAATGTCGAACGCCCATAGCATGGGCAGAATTAGGAGAAATCAAGCTAATTGGACCAGAGATTGTCTAGGAGACTACATACAAGATTGTTCAGATCAAAGATTGACTTAAGGCTGTACGAGATCGCTAGAAAAGTTATGTCGACAACCGACGAAAGCCGTTAGAGTTCAGTGTTGGTGAACAAGTACTACTTAAAGTATCGCCTTGGAAAGGCGTAGTACGATTTGGCAAGAGAAGCAAACTTTTACCGAGATACGTAGGACTGTTCGAGATTTTTGAACGAGTTGGTCGTATAGCTTATCGATTGCGTCTACCGCAAGAACTCCTAGGCATTCGCGACACGTTCCACGTGTCAAACCTAAAGAAATGTCTGGCTGACGTAAACTTGCGTGTACCGCTAGAGGAGATCAAGATCGACAATAAACTATGTTTTTTTGAAGAACCTATTGAAGTCATGGACCGAGAGGTCAAGAACTTGAAGCAGAGTAGGATTCCCATTGTGAA
>BQNB010095524.1:0-22085 GCA_026074375.1 Tanacetum coccineum
AACTTTTCCAAGCAGTTGTAATCTTTCAGCAGTTTAAACTAGCAGCATTAACTTTTGAACTAGCAGCACTAACTGAGCACAAGCAGTAGAGTACTTAGAATATTTTCTTCATTCTTCATCAGCAGTACTAAGTTACACTAGCAGTACTAACTTTATGCTAGCAGTTGTAACTTTACTCTAGCAGTACTGACATATACTAGTAGTACTAACTTTTGTACTAACAGTACTAATATATACTAGCAGTAGTAACTTTATACTACCAGTACTAACTACTTAGCATAATTTTCATTAGTATCACCAACAGTATAAAGTATACCTGAGCAGTATTAACTCTAAGAATCATCTTGAAATCTTTAGATCCTAACAGTGTTCAATTTTAGTGTCTGCTGATGGCGGTCCCATATCGCCTGGCGGTCCCAAATATATTGGGGGGCGTTAGGGTATGGGGCCGCCCTCAGCGAGGGGTTTTGGACTTAGTTTTTGAAGAAAATTTTACGAAGAGGAGTGACATTTTAATTTGCATTTCGCGAATTAAAAATGCTTAAAGTACTTCGGATGAAGTATTTAAGCTGTCATGACACAGAATGGAACACGGACTAGAATTGAGACAGAAGAAGGAGAAGCGGACTAATGTGATTTATGGAATGTGTTCCATCATTCCTAAACCAAGACGTAGATAGTTAAATGATTCACGTTTAAGGGGTTTAGTAAGGATGTCGGCGATGTTGTCGACGGATGGTACTTTTTTTTATTGAGATATGTCCTTTCTAGACATTATCATGAAGAAAGTGGTGACGAATTTCGATATGTTTGGTTCGAGAATGTTGCATCGGGTTTTTGCTAAGGTCAATCGCGCCTTTATTATCGCACATGATCGGGACGTCGTCGAGTCTAACGTCGTAGTCGATAAGAGCTTGTTTTATCCATAGTGCTTGTTGACATGCCTTTCTGGTGCTTACGTATTCGGCTTCGGTAGTGGATATAGCAAGAGCGGTTTGTTTCTTCGAGAACCAAGATGTTAAACAACATCCCACGAACGTACAAATACCGCTAGTGCTCTTTCGGTCCACATAATCTCCCACATGATCAGAGTCGGCATATACTACTGTTTCTATGCCGGTCCCCTTAGGATACCATAATCCTAAGTGCGTAGTGCCTTTAATGTATCGGAAGATACGTTTAACTGCTTCAAGGTGAGAGGTTTTGGGAGCCTCTTAGAAGCGGGCACAAAGGCAGACACTAAACATGATATCGGGCTACTTACCGTTAGGTATAATAAACTACCTATCATGCCTCGATACTTGGTACTATCTACCAACTCACACTCTTCGTCTTTCGTGAGTTTGGTATCGGAGGACATGGGGGTTTTCATTGGTTTAGATTCTTCTAAGCCAAATTTCTTAAGCATTTCTTTAATATATTTAGATTGATTAAAGAAAATTCCATCTTCCATTTGTTTTATTTATAGTCCAAGGAAGAAGTTAAGTTCGCCCATCATGCTCATATCGAACTCGTCATGCATGATTTTGGCAAATTCATCACACATGTCTTGACAAGTCGAACCGAATATGATGTCATCGGCATATATTTAAATGATGATGAGGTTTGAACTTTTCTTCTTAGTAAAAAGAGTGTTATCCACCATTCCCATTTTATATTCATGTTTAATAAGGAAAGCTTTTAATCTATCATACCAAGCTTTAGGTGCTTGTTTAAGACCATAGAAAGCTTTCTTTAGTTTATAAACATGATCCGGTTTTTCAAAGTTAATGAATCCTGGAGGTTGTGCCATGTATACCTCCTCATTGATAAAACCATTTAGGAATGCACTTTTTACATCCATTTGGAATAGTTAGCTAATAGTATCATAATTGACTTAATTCTAGCAACTGGGGCATAAGTTTCATCATAATCGATGCCCTCTTGTTGATTATAGCCTTGAGCAACTAACCTAGCCTTATTTCAAGAAACAATACCGTTCTCGTCTAACATATTTCTAAACACCCACTTAGTTCCTATAATTTTCATATTCCTAGGTTGTGGAACTAACTCCCAAACGTCGTTAGCAATGAATTGATTTAATTCTTCTTGCATATCGACTATCCAACTTTCATCTCCTAGGGCTTCATTCACATTCTTAGGTTCTATAGTTGATATAAAACAAAAGAAGTTACTTTGGTTTTGGGCTTGTGACCTTTTATGGTATGTGCTTAATTACACATACCTTTTACCTATAAAAACGAGCCTAAATGACTAAAAACGGACATAAAATGCAAATATATGTGTGTTTTGCTTTGTATACTATGCAGGTAACGAATATTCCCTAAAGGACTCAAAGTCGAAGCCAAAGACGTGTGCATAGACCAACCCGCACCCAAGTTAATGGGCCGGGTCAACCCACATTGAATTAAATTATACAAAAGCCTTTTTAAATAAGCCTAAATATAATCAAAGTCCAAAATCCATTTTGTGTATCACCCGACCCAAATTATAAGCCCAACCCCACTAAACCATAACACCCGTTAACCATACACCCTAAACCCTTTACACTGTTAGTCCTTAGGGACTAACACAGCTAGTCCCTAACTTTTACACCATTAGTCCTTAACACTAACCCTATTACCCTTTTCCCTTAACCCCCGTTACCCCAACTCAATTACAACTTCTCCTGCCAAAACCAAAACATCACTATTCATCATCTTTGTCACCTCGACCCCTGCACCCCAAAACAAACCCATCACTTTCCTACCTCAACCTTACTTCACAAACGGACAAGGCCACCTTGCCAATCCTATGGTTGATGGGACGCGATTAATTTAAGGGTTGTGATTAAATCAAAGAAGCACAAAGATGGATTGAAGGGCTATGATTCAAGCTTGGAGAGCACTCACACAAGAAGCACACCTTAAAGGCCAAGACTTCTCAAACGGCTATAAAGAGTGTGTGTTTTCACATAGTAGGAATCATCTAGCTTTTAAGTAATTTTTAGAATAGCATTTTTTATTGTATTTTTCAACTTATTATCAGTTTATTGTACTTCTTTTTCAAATATTGTAAAAGTTTTTAAGTTTAATGAAAATTTCAAGTTTATTGTTAAAAATCCGTTCTTAGAGTTTTAATGCATTATAAGCTTTGAAAATGGTTTAATAAGCTCTTGTTTAAGCTCTTATATAATCTGTTTTTATAAAAGGAAAAAAAATAATAGGTGTTTAAGCTTATTTCACTCAAAAATTCACCCTCAAATACCTCAGCTTATTTTGGAAGAAAAGCCAAACCTGGAAGGGCTTTTATGACCATACTAGCTTATCTATGATAAGCTAGAGCTTGTTGATAAGATTTAAGAGCCATTTAAGCCCTTGTTTAAGCAAAGGGATTTGTAAGTCTTCATTTTTCAATTTTTTTATTTACTGTTTGCTTATTCTAGTGCTTATTTTCTGCTTGTATTTGCTTATTAATGCTATTTATTGCTTATTGATGTCAGTTTGTAGTTTTTAGCCCTTTAGTTCAAGATTTAGTCATAAATTGTCACTTATTTAGTTAAAACTGCTTATTCTCATTTGCTTATTTTAAGTGCTTATCTTGGTGTTCTATTTGCTTATTTGTTCTTATTTAGCCTTATTCTCAATCTATTTTTAGTTTTTTATAAGTTTTCCAATCCTGTTATAGCTTAAAATGGTTTTTGGATTTTTAAAAGGGTGTTTGACACAAGTAGTATTAACTTATGTTAATACTTCTTGAGTGCTTTTGACCTTTAAGTCAAATTTGAAAAACTCAAATTAAGCCTATAAGTCAGTTAGATAAGTTTTCAAAGTTTAAAACAACTGTTTAAGGTTTTGTCTTTCATTGGCTTGAATCTGTGGGTTTTAGATTTATAGTTCAGCTTATTTGTTTAAGATTTTGATTAGGTTATATTTAGTGTGTTTTCATGCTTGTTTTTAGTTCTAAATGCAATAGAATAGAGTTGCCAAATTGTGTAATTTGTTACTTGAGTTTTTAGTGTAAATTTGTCAAAGTGTAGTTTTAAGTTTTATAAAAAGTATGAACACCTATTTTCAATAGATCTTTTAGGATAGAGTAAGTTTTTTTATGGATCTGAAAATGTTAGCATAAGCTCTTAAGGTATCAAGCTTTATCTGTTTTTAATTTTTGAGGATTTTAAGCAGCTTATTCTAGCTTAATTTTATGGCTAAAAGTAGTAATTTTCCAAAAACAAGAGTTAGTACATACTAATTTTAGTCAGTATATACTGACCTTTTCAAAAGCCTCTTTCTAGCTTATTTAGTAAGTCAAGATGCTTAATTCTTGCTTATTTTAGATGTTAGTAGTATAAGCTTATTCTGTTTTTAGGTTTTAGCTGGTAACTAATAGGTTAAGTCCTTCATAATTTAGCTTAAAAGTAGTAGTTTTAGCTTAAAATCTGTTTGATTAAGTCTTATGATCTTTTAGCTTTTTAATGCTTTTCCAGCTTATTTTCTTGCTTATTTTTAGTTCCTAAGTGCTTATTAGGTGTAGCTTATAGTCTGTGATTAGCTTATTTGCCTTTTTCTTTTAGCTTATTAAGTTTTTAAAAGTCAACAGTTTAGCAATTGTAACTTAGTTAAAAAAAGCCAAAACTGTCAGTTAGATAAGTTTATTTCTAGCTTATTTTCAAGTTTTATAAAAAGTTTATTTTTTAATTTTTTTCATTTTTGCTTATTTTATAACTTTTTAAAAAAAGAAAACCAAAAAAAATGTTTTATAAAAAAGAGAGGCCACAGGGGTCGAACCTGTGACCTCTCCCTTTCACACAACACCTCAACACAACACACCTTAACCAGTTGCCCTTGGGACTTTTTCAGTTATAGTTTGTTTAATTTCTTATTTAAGGTCATTTTAACCATTTAGCCTAGCAGCTTATTTTAGCTTATTTTCTGCTTATTTCACTAAGCTGTTTTGCTCATTTTATTTTTTCTAGGTTCAGCACTGTTCAAAGGACTTTTCATAATTATTTCAGATTTTTCCAATTTAGTTTAGTATTTTTAATTAATTTTTTAGATTAAATATGTTTTTAAATCATAATAAATAAAATAAAAGTCAAAAAAATATAATTCTTTTTTCTAAAATTATTTTTAGTCATTTAGGACTTTTAAAAATTAAATTTGCATTTGTAGGGTTTAAATTTGATAATTTAGGTTTTTAAAGCTCGGGTTTTAATTCCTGTTATCGTTTTCGTGTTTTAACTTTAATTGCTTTCGTTTTAGGCTTGTTTTTACTTGTTTTTGCATTTTAATTGTAGAAATAGAATCAAAAAATCATTGAATCATTCAAACACGCGATCACGAACTTAATCACGATTCTCAATTCACGCCTCGTCGAGAAATGACTCGGGAAGGTTTTGGATTTTACTTTGGTCAAAAGTAATCTCTTAGAAGCCTTACGGAATACTTACTCTCTCTCATTATTTGATATTTTGATTTTAATTATATATATGTATATTAAGTTATATATATAAGTATAATTAAGTTTAAAGAGATCAACATGCTTCTCCTTGTTGTTCAGAACCGACTTACAAATCTCTCGGGCGATGAGGTTTCAGACTTCGCAATAGCATTAAGAATGTTCACCAGAAGCTTGGTTATTTTGAAGCGAGTCGAAGATCTTCAACTCAGAGTTAAAAGTTACCAAAAGAAGATCAACGTCACCAAGCCTGAAACTACCAGACCCGACCTTAGTAAAAGGAACCCATTCACTCCATATCAAGACCCTCAAGGATTCATTTATGTCGACAACCAAGAGAAAAACAGGTTGATGCGCTTAGATGAACTTTACAAGTTCAGTGATGGCACATTAACAAGGCTTCTAACTTCGCTTGAAGAGATTACAAATAATATCAACATGGAGTACCTGCCAAAGAGAAGATGGAGTTCATTGGAAAAGAAAAGAGCTCATATCATGATCAAGGCGATTAACAAGCTGCTGAAGGAGAGAAGGATAATGAGGAGCTTAGAAAAGTTTGTTTGTGGAAGGCACTACAGAACTGACCTACGGCTACTTCAACGAACAATATGACTTTGTCATATTGTGTTCGTCATCATAAGGTCATTTTGTATATTTTATAAACTTATGAATATGTATATATGTAGTGTAGACTTAACAATTAGGCATATATAGTGTTTGAGTATGAATTTTCAAGAATTTCTTAGTAAATTCAAAAAAATTCAAATTAACATACTCAAACACCATATAATACCCTCATAATTTGAGGGGGAGCATTAAAATGTTCCAATAATCGGCTTGTTAATAATTGGACAATAATTTTTCTCCCCAAATGGGATATATATTTTCAATCAATTTAATATACCAAAATATTAAATATTTAACATTTTTGATAGGGGAAAAATGTGAATTAAAATATCTGGCTAATAAAATGATTTTTTATGAATCTCAATGTGTACGTTAACCCATATAAGTGCTAAACTCTTTGATTAATCGAAAGTACACATTGAAAGGTGGGACAAATGGTTAAGTGATGGCTGAAATGTGGAAGTACCAAAGACCGACCATTTAAATTACTGTATTGGAGTTATAAGGTGGTTAAGTTTAGGTATCCATTCCCATGATCCAGCCAGAACCGGAGGGATCTACCCAGGGATATTCCACTAGATAGTGTAGAAGTCCTTAGGTATGAAAAAAGGAGTAAAGTGAGATTAAGGGAAAAGTGCCGACTGAGATGGAGCAGTACTGGAACAAACCCAACAAGTAACTATTATAAGTCTCGTGAGTCGCTGAAGGGGTTGAAGAATTAAAAAGAAAAGTTAAGATAAAGGGTGAAAAGAAAGAAGCCCTCCTTACACTTAGGCAGAAATCGGGTCAATACATTTGCTATCTAGAATCACAAAGATGATTGCTGACATTAAAGACTGACATCATGGACCCAGTGATGCAATGCACAACCCTCCCTAGCCACTCAGAATCTCTCAAAAGATTTCTGTTTCATTTCTCACAGAGATTACACGCATTTCTATCAACTTTCTCACTCCGAGTTAGTTGGTATTGAAAAGGTGGCAGTCAGCTCCAGCCTCCGATCACTAAAACCAAAAGTGCACTATTGAGTCTAGAGCCAAGAGATCATCCATAAATCTCATTAGGACACTATTTGAATGTATTTGTTGCTCACACATTGTGAAAACAAGTAATAATTAAGAGTCCTACGCATTATCCTTGTGATCTTGCCAGAACATCAGAGTGATACGAAAGTATTCATAATGACGATGGAAATCCTTCTAGAGCCAACATCAAACAACTCTTGGTAGGTGACTTGTACGATTCTATACGAATCAAGCTTGTGACAACTGGAAAGAAACGATGATGCGATTCATATGAATCACAATTGTTCCAGTATATTAATTGGACCTATTATGAATTTGATATGCTTAAACTCTCGATGTGTCGCAAAAATACTTTAGCAAGTGACACGTCGATTGATTTTTTCTTAAATCAATTTTTATTTCAATCGGTGAGATAGTAACTCGCTGGTTCACTCTACTTGTGTTGTCTTGCTTTGAGTCATTGATGTAATGAAACATGCTGAGTACAATGAATCTAATACATATGTGTTAGAAAGATTCAATACTTCAGCTGGAAATCCCGTCAAAGAGATTCTTCTTAAATTGAATCTACCTGATCACAGGTCGATCCTCACAGATTCGATAAGGTAAACTCAACTAAACACTGGTGAAATACAAAGCCATATTCGAACCCCCATATTTATGCTAACTGTTTTATTCAGGAATATATAAAGAGGCGTTTGAGGTACCTGGTTCAACAGACTCAAAAGATTCAATAGTCCATAAGCCTCATACTCGACCGACATTTTTTAAAGACATAATGAAAGCTCAAGTACATGTTTCAAGACTTTCGCTACTCTAATATCGCATGTCCTTCTTAAAGCGAAGAAGTGTTAAAGTTAAAGAACTTCAAGAAAGATTCATCATTAAAGCTTTCAAGAATCATATCAAGAAAAGTATGAGCATGTCGGTCCAAAGTTACAAGATCACAAGATGGCAAGATTGCAAGATGATGTAAAGAGATTATGCTTGGTTGATGATCTCAAGAAGTTAGAGATTCACATTCATATCAAGTCAAAGCCTAAAGTCAAAGATCAAACAACTATATCACAAGTTAATAATTGAAGTTAAAGACTACGAGCTCAAGACTAAAGTCAAAGCCATAGTATGCTGAAGGGATTAAGTTTTTATAAATTGGAGTAACCTCCTTAGGGGAGATTGTTTGGAATACAAAAGTAATCGGTCCACCTTCCAACATAGTTAGTCAGATGCTCGTAATTAATCATATGTAATGAAAGTAAGCATAACCTTGCCAAAGAACACAAATGAAAGCCCATAACTAGAGCCCATGGCCCAGTCATAGCTAGAAGTATTTATAACCCTCTCCACACAAGGAGAGGTGTTGGTTGTTCATTATTCTCATCATAGTTAATCTAAATAATCTTTTCTTTGTTCTCTCTCTAAGTGTTCATCCAACCACCTCTTTCTCTCTCTAAAAACCCTAGATCGAATCCCATACTATATGTGTTAAGATATTCTATAGTATATAAGATAGTAAAGTAAGGACTGAGTTTATCGTCCTAAGGAAGCCGAAATCAAATCAAGATAATCAATGTTCGTTTTATATTTAGTTATGAAATGGGTTTTTGTTTTGTTTTTGTTAATCTACTAGAACTAAGATAAATTATTTTAAACTAAGAAAATACTTTACAATAACTTAATTAACTAAAATGGTTCGAAAATAATATGATAAAAACGAGTGTTCACTTAGATAGACTTCACTTGGATTGGATAATACTTAACAAGGTGCAATTATGCGATTCGGGTTACAAATATGGTTAGACTTTTAGGGTCTTCGTCATCTACCCCTAACAATAATCGGAAAGTGCTACAAGGGTCTTTGTAAACACCACCTCAAATTATGCTTTTAAAACCAATCTTTGATTTCACAAAATGTTTGATATTTAGATTTCAATCGCACAAAGGGTGCTAAGTATGAGTAAACAATATTCAAGACTATAAGTTACCCACTTAACAAATCCCAATAATCCTTGGTCTAGATTAAAGTTTCACTAAGCATAGACAATTAGTGGAATACAAATGACTTTCAAAAGAAGTTGGTCTATAAGATTAATCCAGTCATTCATAGACATGTTAGTTTATAAACACAAGCTTTGAACAAAGAAAATATCAAAATATTCATTACATCAAAAACCTCCAAATGGGTTTTGCATAATCACACCAAGTTTGTATTATCCGACCACAAACTACATCTAATCTAAGTAAACACTAATAAACTACTCACTCATAATGAGTGATTCAAACAAACAAGTAAAGAAAATTAAACAAGACATAATCATAAATCAAAGTCAAGAATTAACCGTTGGTTTACAATGATGTTTGTAGGAATTAAATGGTGTTATTCTCCTCTCCAAGTACTCCAAAAAGCGCCAAAAATCCCCAATGAGTGTTCTTGAGCCGTCCCTTGGTGTATGGTAGAAGAGAATGAATAAAAACCCTAAAATTCATGGGTATTTATAACCCATGTAGAAGGCATACGGCTTTATGCTCTGAGCGTATGGTTGTATGCTCCTATCTCAGCATATTGGTGTTCTTAGCATATGGCTTTACGTCCAGCTCCATACGGCTTTATGGTCATCCCAAACTTGTTGTCTTCACTTGAACAAGGTGTACACCTTTATGCATTTGAGTGTATGGTCGTATGCTCTACAACAAAAAATCAAATCTCGAAACCTTAAACGCCATTCATCTCTAATTCGCTTATCCGCATCAAATCATCATACTAACCTTACAAAATAACTTAATAACATAATTAACCACACATCCATCAAACATAAACTAATATGGACCTAAATTATGATTATTGCCTCGTAAAATATGGGACGATTTATACAATATCAAAATATCCACACTTAAGCTTTACTTGTCCATAAGCAAATACTTTTATTCACTTGTCAAACTACCCAATTGACCTTTATTTTAGAAACAACTACATAATATTGCAAGTGGCCCAATCAAAATGCATAAATTAGAAAATATGATCTAAAAGCTTAAGAACGAGAAGACACACAATATGGGTGCTTCAAGGAGACGAAAATCATCATCCTCGACTTTTAACTAAGCTTAAAACAAAATTACAACCATGTAAGAAATAGATGTTAACACTACTCATAAGTACAATATGTGTAATGCAAATATAATGCATTGTTTAACTTTTCGCTCCCACTTTATTATTGCCATTAAAAGCTAAGTCTTATTATTAATAAAAAAATTTCCAAAGTTGAATACTAACCTTATCTAGGCGACTACACTATAGACAAATATTAGACCATCCATATCCTAATATCCTAATCTATGAAATGTAAAACATTTTAGAAAATTCCCTTTTCCCTCTTTATAAAACTGTTACATAAAACACGTCCATGCTTTATATTTACTTAATTCCGAGTTTTCAATAATCTTCGTTATATAATGCCAAGTCTTATCCTAGTAATACTATGAACAAACCCTTTTAACTCAAGGAGTGTCGCGGATTTCCAAGCTCAAGATGATATGGATATTTATTACACGTAAAAGTAAATCACTATAACTCAAAAGCAATTTGAGGTATATAAAAAAGTATAATCATTGATTTTAGCCTCAAAGTTCTACATATTATAATATCAATTTTTGAGTTAAAAGCGATTGGCAATTTAGACCCTTTTGGTAAGATCAAAAATTACAATCCTCCTAAGACCACTTATTATAATATACATGGCTAATAATATACAGGGGGTGAAGGAATGTGGTATTCCTTAGGATTGGATTTCATGCAATGCTCGATACTTACAAAAGAACTTTTACGGATAACACAAATATAGTCACATGAACTTGAATCTTGGAACTCACACTCGTCCTATTTTTGTTAAAAACGGTTTCCTCCTATATTACTAGTTTAGGACGTGGCACCTCTGAATCTTTCTATATAAAGCATGACACTACTTTAGAGAGAAAAAGGCCATAGCAGGATGAATGAGAACTTGCAAGAGTGGTGAACCACTTAGTTGTTTAACATTTGAAAAAGCATACATTATTCATATTCATAAAAGGTGGTGAGAGAAAAAAAAACACAAATTACATCTATGAGCTCTTAAGAGTTCCAACTACTCCTTGTTTAACATTTAAAACATTACATGATTCTATCATTTTTTCATTTTTGCTAAAGCTTAGCCGTTATTGCTAAGAGGAAAGCTAGAGTATGAAACTCGGGTCAAGTCAGAATCCCCTTGTTATAGGTTTAGAAAGGGCCACTTATTATAAAAGAAACTTTTTTTGTTTTTTTTAATTTTTCAATTTTTTGAAAACATGGTCAACGGGTGATGTATGCATGTCGTATGGGTAATCAAGTCCTGTAAAGCACACATACATTGATAAGGACAAGAAAACCCTAAGTGTAACGTACTCATTTCCACACTTGAAAATGAACATTGTCCTCAATGTCTAATATATACGGGATGAGACATAATAAACATCATCGTCCCATTTTATCTAACCCATTGATGTGGAATTTGAGGAATCCCACACATAGAGCTTGAAAATGGGTTGAATGTAAGCATCAACGAATAGTAGCACAAGTGGACTCCCTTGATATAAGAACATGCATCGGATAAAAGTATTCGAGAGGAAAGGAAATGTTTGAAGTGCAAATTTGCTGATGTAGAATACAAGTAATCTTTGATCTATGAACCAAGAACTAGAGAGAGAAAGTGGGAGGAAGGATGTATTTTCTAGTGAGAGAAAGTAGAGAACATGAAAAATACATTAAGTGAATTGAAACATACAACCAACCAACCACCTCTCCAAGGCATGGAGATGTGTATTTATAGTCCTATTTGGCCAGCCATGGGCCTCATAAGGCTTTCCATTGGCCTTTGGGCCATATTAGCTTATAAACTAAATATTAACTAACTACGGGCTTTGACTAGTTAATATTGGAAGTGACCGAGACTTTTCTTGTTTCTAACTATCTCCCCCTAAGGGAGGTTACTCTAATTTACAAAAATTTAAACTTAGCATACTATGCTTCGACTTTAGTCTTGAGCTCGTAGTCATTAACTTTAATCATTAAGTTGTGATTTGATGTAGTGATCATAGACTTTAGGTCTTTGAGCTTGTTCCTTAGCTTGTCTTGAATGTGATCTTGAACACCTTGAGATCATCAACCAAGCATAATCTCATTTTGCCATCTTGTAAACTTTGCCATCTTGTAAACTTGTGACTTCTAGACTGACATGCTCATACCTTTCTTGATTTGTTGACTTGAAAAGCTTTAATGTTGCATTTTTCTTGAAATTCTTTAACTTTAACACTTCGTCACTTCGAGAAGGACGTTCGGTATCAGAGTGACGGAAACTTCTTTGAAATTCTTTGACTTTAATACTTTGTCACTTCAAGAAAGACGTATGGTATCAGAGTAGCAGAAGTCTTAAAACATGTACTTGAGCTTTCATGATGTCTTTATGTTTGTCGGTCGGGTATGAGCATGTGGTTATGAATCTTATGAGTCAACTAGAATCAGGTACCTTCACCTTCATCTTTAAGTATCCTATATTAAAATAGTTAGCAATAAAGAAGGGGGCGAATATGGCTTTGTCATTCGCCTGTGTTTGGTTAGAGTAACCTTCGAATCCATGAGGATTGACCTATGATCAGGTAGATTCAATTTAATCCTTGACAGGATTTCCAGCTGAAGTATCGAATCTTTCTAACATATAAGTATTAGGTTCATCAAACTCAACATGTTCTAATTATCAGAACGTCTCAAAGCAGACAACACGATAAGAGTGAACCAGCGAGTTACTATCTCACCGATTACAATAAGAAATTGATTTGAAAATCAATCGGCATGTCACTTGATAAAGTGGTTTTGTGACACATCAAGAGTGTTAATCATTTCAAAATTCATCATCAATTGTCAATTCATAACCTAGAACAACTTTGATTCTTATAGAATCGGACCATCGTTTCTTTCCAGTTGTCACAAGTTTAATTCATATAGAATCGCACAAGTCACCTACCATGAGCTTGTTTGATGTTGACTCAAGTAGGATTTCCATCTTCACTGTGAATTATATCACTCGGATGTTCTGGCAAAATCACAAGGATAATGTGTAGGACTCTTAGTATATTTTTTGTTATTCACATTGTGTGAGATAGCAAGCATAATTTTAACAAGTGTCCTAATGAGATTTATGGATGATCTCTTTTGGCTCTAGACTCAATAGTGCACTTTGATTTTAGTGATTGGAGGCTGGAGCAGACTGCCACCTTTTCAATATCAACTAACTCGGAGTGAGAAAGTCGATAGAAATGCGTGTAATCTCCATGAGAAATGAAACAAGAGTCTGTTGAGAGACCTTGAGTGGCTAGGGAGGGTTGTGCTTAGCGTCACTGGGTCCATGACTGTCTTCAATGTCAGACAACACCTTAGTGTTTCTGACAGTTTATGTATTGACTCGGTTTCTGCCTAAGTGTATAGAGGGCTTCTTTCTTTTCACCCTTTATCGTTACATTTCTTTTTCATTCTTCAACCCCTTCAGCGCTTACCGAGACTTCATAACTAACACCTTGTTGGGTTTATTCTAGTGCTAGCTCCATCTCAGTCAGCACTTTTCCCGATTCTCACTTTTTCTCCTTTTGTATCATACCTAAGGACTTCTACACTAACTAGTGGATATCCCTGGGTAGATCCCTCTGGTTCTGGCTGGATCATGGGATTTGAGTACCTAAGCCTAACCGCCTTATAACTCCATAAATTTAAGTACATGGTCGGTCTTTTGGGTATTTCATCACAATCCTTCCAAAATCATTGAAAAATTTCAATTAAAGTGTTTGATATAAATATCAAAAGATTTACACTTTGAGAGTTTTTCATTATCACTAAAATCTCCCCTTTAACATATGCATCGTAATCGTAGTACATGCTAAGTGTGGAGTGCATTGAGTCCATTTTATATGATCACATTTCAATACAAATTAAGTTCAGTTTAATTACATTTTCTCCCCTTATCCAAAATGTTAATCCCTTGATATCGAGTAGGAACATTTTAATGCTCCCCCTTAATTTTTAAGGGTTTATAAGACAGTGGTAAGTACAATAATTTGAAATTTTTTGAATTTACTAAGAAATTTTTGAAAATTTTGTACTCGAGCACTCCTTAATGTCACCTTAATATCTACACTACATATATACAAATTTCACAAGTTAATTATTATGTACAAGGGTTTGACCTGGTTATGATGAGGACATCATGTGATTCATCATATGGTCCTTTGTAGCAGTCGCAAGTCACCCTCGTACGGTCTTCCACCAACAAATTTTTCCAAACTTCTCATTATCCTCCTTGACTTGAGCATTTTCTTGATCGCCTGAATCATAGCTTTTGCTCGTTCCCTGTCAGTCTGCCTCCATATTGTCTTTGGTAGATATTCCATCCTAATCCCTTTCAGTCAATCATTAAGAGCTGTCCGAACATCATCGAGTGTACCGTCACTGAACTTGTGGAGTTTATCAATAAGCATCAATATGTTCTTCTTGTCTTTGTTTAGATAGATGAACCCTCTAGGATTGGAATATATTGTATATGCATCCTTTCGTTTAAGATCAGATATGTAAGTATCCAGCTTTGTAATGTTGAGCTTCTTTTGGTAGCTCTCAACACCTAACTGAAGATCTTCAACACGCCTTTGGATGATGATACTTCTTGTAAACATTCTCAGAGAGACACCAAAAGCTAGACGATCTTCAACATTGAGATTTGTCATCTTGCCTTGAACAAGAAGAATCAGCATTAAGCATATCCTTGATGTCATTTAGATAAAGTCGTGGAAAGTCGCCTTCTATAAACTTGTACAATTGCTGATCAGATCTTTGAACTTTAATCTCCTCAAGATGACCATAACCATACCATACGTTAACTTTAACATTTGTCACTACAAGAATTCTATTGGTGGAGTACACATCATGTTTGGAAACCCTTTTGGAAGCATATCTGTAGAATCTTTGTCTTTTGGGTCCCCAATGTGAAGTAACTAAAAGAGCATGCTTGTCATATGCTACTTTTATAGGACTCTACAAGTTGGGTACCATATCTTCAATTCCAGGTAAGTCGTACTTAGCAGCCTTTGTCTTGGTCAAAGAAGTCGTGTATGTACTGTAAGGCTGGAGACCAACACCAGATAGTACGCAAGTCGTTGTTGGATGAAGTGATCTCAAACTGGAATGACTTGACGACCGTCGGGGAGTTAGGTATCAATGGTAGTGGCTTTCGCAGATCATGAGGATATTTGACCTTCGGGTCTGTGCCAATTTAGTTGATCCGTAGTTGCCTTGTAGACTTCTTCAAAGAAGTATTCTAGCTCAACCATGCTTTTGCTTGTACCTTTCTCCAAATCAATGTTGGACCAGCTATTAATTCAGGGTTTCTAGTATCAAGTTTAAGCACGATTCATCACTTAAATTTTGTCTGAGAAGTAAGAGGGAAGTATTTACATTAGCTCATTCAAATGATTCTCGTGACCTTCTTCCGAGCCAGACTGCTTACCAGGTGAACTGGTCCATGAACAGCAGGTAAAGTCTTATTCCAATCATGATCGGGAGTAGGGATTTTTGCTGGTTTTTGAAACCAATCAGGATGCCGAGATGTCTCTTCATCAGATTGTTCTTCAGTAGCTCCTATATCAAACTTCTAATGTGCGGGTTCTTCTAAATCCTTATCGGTGTGCATTGGCTCCTCTGTATGAGCAGACTCACCAGCAGACTTGTGTTGAGATTTAGACCCATCAGTTGACTTGCCAGTTGTCTTGGATGTCTTTTCCTTTGGAGCACTGGTTGACTCTGGTTCTTTTCTAGCTCGTTTTCTCTTGCACCCCCGGTTTGATCCAGTGCAGGGTTCTTCGTCTTTATCCTCATCATCTCTGCTTCTTTTAAATGAGACAATATCATCATAAGTGTCAAGAATGAGCTTGTCACTTTTGTAAGCTTCAACCAATGCCTTGTAAAAGATGTTTTTGTTCATTAGATCTGTAGGATTATCTTATTGCTTACATTTTCTTTTCAATTAGAATCTTCTTCAGCTCTAATTCTGATAGGTTGGCAGCTATAGCAAGAGATGTCTTGGATTCAGTGGTTGAACGAGTCATAACCTCAACTTCGAGTTGTTCGTTTACTGTCTTCTCAATTCTTGGCAAAATCTTGGAGACTGATACCTTAATTGTTCTTTGACGTGGTCCTTTGATTATTTTTCTTTAGGTTTTCATTAGTTTATGAAAATGTATTCTTTTTCAACTTGAGCTTCCATCTGTGAGTCTGGCTGTATTTGCAATTGAAAAGTTGGCTTGACGGCTTCATTCATCTTGTTTGCAAGGTATGCATCAACAATGTCGGGAATGGAAGAATCAGCAAATTGGTTCATTTGCTTAAACTCAGAGAATTTGGTTTCTAGAGTTTTAAGTCTATGGTCAAACTCGAATAAAGAGCCAAAGTTGGAAAGATCTTGCAGGGAGGAGCTTAGAACAATTGTTGGTGTGGGAACTGGTGTTTGTTGCATATGTGTGATGAGATGAGTGGGTGGTGGAGGAAGAGTTGTTGCAAACACAAGAGGTGGCTCAGCAATAGTGGTGACCGGAACATCTACAAGTGAAGTTGCCTCAGTGTTAAGATTAAATATTGAGTCAATACCTGTATCTGGTCTAGGGTTGAGCATGTTAGAAACGAAGCCAGATGACACAGAAGAACTCTGCTGTTGACCTTTAGGATTGATCGGAGCGGTGAGTATCACATGAGCATCTTCTGTTTCCTGAGTTGCTTGAACATTAGGGAGTGGAGCGTCTGTCATCATAGTATCTCTTCCTTCCAGATTAACATTCACGTCCTGGTATAGCACA
The DNA here is from genome assembly GCA_026074375.1 of Tanacetum coccineum. NCBI lineage: Eukaryota > Viridiplantae > Streptophyta > Magnoliopsida > Asterales > Asteraceae > Tanacetum > Tanacetum coccineum. Next base: position 16,992 of record BQNB010095524.1, read on the forward strand.
TTCGCTTCGACCATATTCTTTGTCGCTATTCATTTTATCATTATCCTCCCCTCATTATTTTCCATCTTGAATTACATCTATCACTGTTTCTCATCTAGTGGATTCAACATGAGAAGGTGTTTGAACCCTTGGATCAAAGCTATCTTCTTCATTTACTTCTTCATCTTGCTTTGCTTCATCATCATGAGTTGAAAACTTAGGATGAATGAAGTCATCACCATCATTGTCAGATTCAGTTCGTTCATCATCATCGTCATATTGTGTTTAAACATTCTCTTCATCATACATCTCTTCTTTCTTCACTTGACTTCCAAGTGTTTTGCTTGTCATCAGATGCATAATTCGGTACATGGGAACCCCTGGTGTACACCAGAAAAATTCCTTCATGTGCACTCAGAAACCCGCTGTGGTTAAGAGTTGGTGAAGTTGTGTTTTGCTTCTTTTAATGGCCAGTTTCATTTGTTCAGCCTCAGTCAATGCTATGTCAGAGAGAGTTTCCAATCCAAGAGTTGGTTGCTTTTTCTTTCCAGACTTTGCTACCTTAGCAGTTGCTTTGACTCTTTTACCGAAGGAAGGCTTGGGTGCTTCATCAGTCTTTGTCCTGTAAGATCGACATACATACTTCGGTTTTAGTTGTACCTTTCCAGTAGCAAGATCATGGTAAGTCTTGTACGCTTCAGATTCTTTCATTGCTGGATTGGTTAGATAGTCTGGAAGAATGGCATCGTATCTTTGAACAACTTCATGCTGAGGATTGTAATCTACTAGTTGTGAGGAATAGGAATAATCATCTAGCATGTGCCAATTACCTTGTTTCTTTCTTGGATGGATGGTCTTGTGTAATGATAGTGATTGATGATTACTTTGTGAATCTTGGGTTAAATACATGTATTTGTTCTTCTTGTCTCCTTGTTTTCGATCTAAAAAAAACTATGTCTTCCCAAAAAAGGTAAATTCAGTCCAACTTATCATGGGTGATACAATCCCCAAAGTATCTGAGCCCTAGAAAGACGAAGTGTGTCAATTCTGGTTACTTTACCACTGAGACACTTGTTGATGATGGTTCCAAAAGTTCTCTAAGGTTGAGGTAACGTATCAACTTTGGCATCAGAGAGTAATTTGATGTTGCCAGAGTAGCCAAGTTCTCTCATGAAAGTAAGTATATCCTCTTCAAACGGAGGATCTATAAACTCTTTCCAGATGCTTTGGACCAATGAAGCATGTTTCCGAAAGAATCCATATCAAAGGAATAGCTTTTCTTGTTCATCTTGAATCTGATGTGATGCTTTTGATAGGTAACTGTAGCCCAAAATTCCTACATGTAGACGGTAGGGACACTTGCAGTGATCAAGAAGGCTGGATAAAAAGGAGTGAGAGAGAGAACATCCAGATCGACTTGAAAGGTAGGTTCCTTGGGCTTGAATGTTGTGCTCAATCTGTAGTTGCAACTTCTAAGTGATCAAGAAGGCTGGATAAAAAGGAGTGAGAGTGAGAACATCCAAAGCAACTTGAAAGGTGGGTTCCTTGGGCTTGAATGTGGTGCTCAATCTGTAGTTGCAACTACCAATCGTAAGACGTTGTTCCCTTGGAACAAGAGCATCGTCCAAAGAAGAAAGATAACCGTTGACAGAGTGAACTTAAATTGGCTTAGTTGAAGTAATCCAATTTTAACTTGATTAGATTTCAAAGATAATCAATTTTAAATTTGCTACCTAACACAAGTTTTAAGTCACCTTTTGGTTAGAATCTACGTGTTTATGATAATTAGCCTTTTTGAATCCATTAAGTATGATTGAATCTGGTTGTTTAAGTGAAAACTGCGAATTCGGACTCTAAATGTTATTGCAAATTCGGATGGTAAAGGTTACTGCGAATTCGGATGGTAATGTATATTGCGAATTCGGGCACACTATGATATTGCTAATTCGGGCCCTTAAGGTTTCTGCAAATTCGGATACTAAAGACTATCTGCGAATTCGGATACTAAGGAGGTCTGCGAATTCATGTCCTACATCAAACTGCAAATTCGGAGGCTACTGACAATTTGCAAATTCAGAGGCTACTGACAATTTGCGAATTTGGTTATAACTGCTAGCTGCAAATTCGGAAAGCACGTAAACTGCCAATTCGTAGACTACTTAGTCCTGCAAATTCGTGTATAACTAGACCTGCAAATTCGTATATAACTAGACCTGTAAATTCAGAGAGTTCTAAAAAATTTGAATTTGAATTCGAGTGTCCATGTGTTTTGATATCTCAAACATCACACATTTAGTCTCATATTGTCAACAAAACAAGTTTTCACCATCTAAGCACATATACATCACAATTTTTTACAAACGAACATGCTTTTCACAAATTCATGAGTTTCCAAGATTCAAACATCTCATCTATGTGTTTCCACTCATACACACATTCATTTACACTTATGGCTTTTATCCTTAACAAAAACCCACAAGCATTTCAGCCAAAAAATTCTAGAACGCTCAATTCGTCATAAAGAATTAATCACAACAAACTCATATGATATCTATATTAAAAACTATTACAAACGAGTCATTATCATCCTTAGAGGAACAAAATCCCTCTATCAATTTGTGTTTTTACTTAGTTTTAATTTCAAGAACCCTAATTTATGAATATTAGGGTTTTCAAAATCAGAACTTTGTAAAAACAAAATTCCTTTGAGATATGAGTTCATAAGGATGCCAAGAACACTATTTTAATTATACCTTTTGCACGAAATGGTCTGGAAATCACGAAGAAGGATATGACGATCGTGTGAGGGTTTTTGAGAAAAATAGGTGTGTGTTGTGTGTGTGTATTTGATCGTGGGGTGGGTGTGTTATAAAACTAATTTAGTTTTTGACACATTCACCCCCTAAACTATGAGATCTTTTCCCTTTTTGAATATGAGTTTGTTTAGGCATACAAACAATTAGCACAATGGCACATTAAGTCCCTGTAGTTTTAACTAATATACCTAACAACTTACACTTGCACATATTCTCACTCAAGGCATAAACAAATAACATATAAAGCACACTTAAGCTAAATTTAATTAACTTTCCTTAAAGATGATTGATAGTAGTAAATTCAACCCTTTAATTATATAAATATATATATATAATAAATATATAAATATAAGGATTTAAATCAAAGGTAATCATTCCAAGAGGCTTTTAAAATATTCGCTTTTAACCAAAGCAAAATCCAAAACCTCCCGGGTCGTTTCCCAACGAGGCGTGAATTAAAAATCGGGTATACGTTCGTGATCGCGTTTTTGAATGGATTAAGATTTTTGGATTGGTTTTCCTATTTCTATAATTAAAATGCAAAAACGAATAAAGAAAACCTAAAAATGAAAGCAAGTAAGTGATTTAAACCTAAAAACGAGAACGGGATCAAAACCCGTTCTTTAAAAAACCAAATTATGAAATTTTAACTCTACGAAGACAAATTTAATTTTCCTAAGTCCTAAATGATAAAAGAAAATTTCCTAAAAAAGAATTAGATTTTTTTGACTTTTTTATAATTTTTTATGAATTAAAAACGATTTTAACAAAAATTAAATATAAAAAATACTAAACGATATTGGAAAATTCTAAAAAAATGCAAGAAAATACTTTAGGTCATGAAGATTGCAAGAAAAATAAAAGCTTGGACGAACAGCTTATAAATAAGCCGTAAATAAGCCCAAAAGGGCTGAATGGCTTAGAGGCTAAAAGGCCTTAAATACCAAACCTCTTGGGACTATAACGAAAAAGTCCCAAGGGCGCAGCGGTAGAGTGTGTGTGAAACGGGTAGAGGTTGGTTGAGGTTGAGGGTTCGAGCCTTGCTCACCCTCAACTTCCCAATTTCCCCGTTTTTACTTTTTGAAACTTTTCTTTTTGCAAACTTGTAAAACTCACTAAGATATTAAACTTTAAAAAAGCGACTTTTTGCAAAATCTAAAAAATAAGCTGAAATAAGCAAATTAAAATGAAAGAACTTGCTATTTTAACTAAGGCTAAAATAAGCTAACTTTTAAGCTATTCTAGGGTAAATAAGCTAGTGAAAAAGCAAACATAAGCCTAAACCAATTGGCTCACTACCCCTAATAAGCATTTAGAAGCACAAATAAGCAAAGGGAAAACAATAGAGCAAGCTCAGAAAACAATAAGCAAAATGGCCAAATCTGCTAACACAACACAAAGGAGTTCTTGAATACAGTCAAAAACCTTTAGGCTAAAGTATTTAAGCCTTATAGAGGGGGGAAGGAGTCCTGGGATGAGCGTCAATAGGGGAGGATATTTTAGGAGAGTCTTTTATACATGGGGGATGGGGAGTTAGTAGTGTTGGGGGATTATGTGGGTGGGGTGAGGGATGGGGGGGTGGGTTATTGGGGGGGTGGGGAGGTGGGGGGGGGTATAATATTACAAATGACTCACGCAATTATTATATCAACCTGTAAATATTTCTGACTTTTCTAAATAAGCCCGTTAGACTCTAGCGATATTAAGAGTAGAAAATGCAGGTTTACAAAGATTTGCTACTTTTTTGGTTTTTTTTAAAAAGGTGGCTTATGCAGGCCTAAAAAATAAGCTAGAAAATAAGCTCTAAAATGAAAAACAAGTTAAAACAAATGGAGTTTGACCTCCAATGAGCTTATGCTCAAAATTTAAAACCCTAAAATCAATTTTAGCTAACTTAAATTTGAAGATGAAAACGGACTTTTTTAAAACCCAAAACTGACTTGACTGATTTTATTACTAGAACAAAAGTGACAAAAGACTCTTTACCTACACTAATCCCACTGCATTCTAACACTAATAACAACACAAAACAACACTTAAAATCTTTGTTAAAAAGATCTTAATCACATAAGCATTATCACTTGTGATGTCACCACAATTTTGAACCACTTAGTAGAAACAACTTAAAAACTCACTTAAAAAAAACTTTTTGAAAACAGCTTGAAAAAAAACTAACAAAGGCTTGTACAAGTTGCCCAAATGACCCAAAAGGTTTTTTAAACCATTTTGACCCTTTTTGTCCCTTGACCCAAACACCCCTTTAATAATCAAAAACCTTTATAAACTGGATTTTTGAAGA
>BQNB010095525.1:0-23871 GCA_026074375.1 Tanacetum coccineum
GGTCAAGAGCTAATCAAAGAAACATTTTTAATCTATATTCTCTCAACTAAAATGGGAAGAAGTAACATAGAAATGGGACCCGTATTAAAGTGTCTAGATCACAAGACATGAATGTGAAAATGCTCATATGACCGACCTATTTGTGAATACTTTCGGATCATTGTGGGGTAAAGTTTATGGAGTGAGATATCAATAGGGTATACTTTTGTTTATAAATTTGTGAAGAAATTGATGTTGTTGGAGTCACAAAAAAGGAAACGAAAGTTGGGATAAGTAAATGTAAAGGGAGGTCGAATTATGATTTAATACAAGAAAAAAACTTAGCATTTGCTTTATTGTTTTTTTCTTTTTCCCTGGGTCCATTTTCCTTTTCAATAATTGTCTTATATAGGTCTACGAAACATCAAATAACATTTTTGCAGGTCTATAAAACGTTAAAGATACTAAAAAAGAGATATACTATAATAGAAAACGATGTTTAAGACGTAAAAGAAAAACAATAAACTAATAATAAGGTCCTCTCCTCTGGCCCAAACAATCATCGAATCCCTATAACACGTACTGTAAATTTTATGATCTTTGATCCTTTTCACATGAATATAAAACTATTTGATTTTCACAAAGTAGGATAACATTGTTGAATCCCAACAAAACCCTTTAGCCTTATGCATGTAATTAACTGAAGTTAGACTTAATGACGATTGCCACCATGCCCATGCAAGGTGGATAAAGGAACTCGTGTAGTCGGTCGACGCTAGTTAAGGATAGAAACAATATAGCATTTGGAGTTGTGAGTACGTTGTGACTTCAAAGCTAATATATGTTTCTTGCTTGTACTGTCAGTGCATGCCGGACGGTTGGTAGATCACATGTTTTAATGTCATAAACACATGGAAAATGAACATTTAAGGTTGTTTTTTTTTTGGTAAATTGATGAAAAGGGATGTTAGTAGTTGCACATGGGATGTTTACAAATTGAAATGATGTACATATAGTTATAGGTCATGATAGTTCATAGACTTTTGCATCTTTCACGGACATGGTGATTGTATTGTGGAAACATATAAAGTAAAAGAACAAAATAACAAAGGAAAAAGAACAAAGTTTTTTTATTTGGATAGATTTAAGACAAGATATTCTCTGTATTTGATATATATATATATATACTAGCTTCAAGGCCCGCCCGTTGGGCGGCGAGCTATAAGATGTTGTTCAAAGAAACTTTTGCATTTTTATATATATATATTTAGTGTGAGGTTATTTTCAGAACAAATAAAAGTACAGAACTGCGAGAACCATAGTTGTTTTACACTTTATAATATACAATGTTACAACATGACTATGCAAAAATGGCCATTTTTTGATAAATAAAAAGTAAATTTAATTTAAAAGAGAAAAGCATTAAATAGGGGCAATGATTATGGAACTGGGGATTTTCAATATTTTTTTTTTTTAAAACTAAATCACCAAAATCAAAGAATCAGTCCCATTTATAGTTTCCTATTTCCAAAAAAAAAGTATTTTCTAATTATTATGGATCTGGACAGGTTTTTTTATTTGGGAATTACAAGTCTATCAAATCTTTAAAACCCTAAAATTAAAAACCCAGAAAATTATAGATATGATAGCTTATACTCGCATTTTAGAAGTATTCTGCACCATGACAAAATTTGTCTCTATATCTTTATTTTATTCCGCTCTAAGAAAAACGGAAAATAAAATCAATTGTGCCTCCTCTCAAAATCAACAAAAAATCGTATCAAAAAACATGCGTTTTTCCAAAATCGTTCATACATAGTCATGATCAATTATATATAATGGTGGTGGATCTTATTTGTGTTAAAAATTGGTTGATTAAGATGACAAAGAAAGCTTTTTGATGATTGGTAAGTTGCCCTTCCACATATGTTTCATACTATTTGTTTACATATTCTTGTTGAGGAAGTCTTTATACGTTGGTAGTCATAGAAGTAAGGTTTTTGTGCATAAAAAAGTGATGTCTCTCTTTATTCACGTCGATATATGTGTGTTCTTTTTAGTTCCTAATTTTTTTAGTTCCATGTCAATTTAGGAACTAAACATTTATATTCAAAGTGAAGGTCATAAGAGAGATGGACATAATACATTAATATGTAAAGTTATAGACACTAGTCAATCTATCTCCATGAATATTATATGATTTGACGTCTAAAAACTACTTCAGGTTAATATATAACAATGGTCATGAGAACCAAAAACAAAAGTTTGATATTCTGTGAGTTTTAGTTTTATTTTGATCCGAAGTATGACGATTCATGCATGTAGGGAGTGTTGCTGTCATTATTAAATCTGTTTATTAATAAAAGTGATTTTATGTTTGCCAAAATAATTACCTCGTAGATAGTAAAGGTTTTTAATTAAAGTTTGAATCAAATTTGTATTTTTTGTTTTATTTGGTTTTGTTAATTACAGATGTTGAAGATGCCGTGCACATAAAAGCTCATCAAAATGGCCTTAGCTTTTACACTTTTTGATTGTATGTAACTGTGAAGATGAAGAAGACTCATGCATGTGTGCATTCTCCAATAGCTCTCATCACATGTTTCACTCGTAATTGTTCATCTTTTATCTTTGAATCTCTTTTATTATTGAATTTTATTCTAGATACATGTTTAGATAAGTGCATAGTTAACGAGATATTTTTTTGGATTGCATTTAGTTAATTTTATAAGATCAGTTTTAACTACTTTTAATGAGTTTTGTGTGCACTTTTTTTAAGGTTTGCGCTTAGAAGATTGACTTGTATGTCATTATCTCAATGCCACTGTATGAAACAAGAAAAAGTGGTAAGTACTATATTTTCACGTGATTTTTTTATTAGTTTATTATAAAATTTTCTTAGATTGCACAGGTGTTACATTAGTTGTTACTTAATTTTTGGATTTAGAAACCAAATTGTGCAAATGTGTTTGCTAGTTTCATAGTTCATATTGTCTTTTGATATGGTGCTAGTTAATTTACCAAGAATAGCTTATGAGTAAGTGTGCATACGTGTTTTGCTAGATTATACATATATGTAATATTACTTGTTATGATTAAATTCGTTTGCTTCATTTGATATAAGAAATGATTATGCATATGTGTTTTGTAATTTGTTGTGATTAAATAATTCGTTTATTAATTGGTTTTTGTTACAGGTACGAGTATTAATGAGCAATATAAAGAGTGCGCATGTGTTTTGTACATACTATCTAGCGAGAAGATGTGATAAAGATGTAAAGAATGACGACACAAGTGCATGCAGTAGACACAAGTGCACATGAACTAACTTGAGTAGTAATAATAAGGGCAAAAGGGATGAACCGAAATGCCACATATACATACAAAGGAAATTCCTCCAATATCTAAAGAGGGAAATATACATGTGACTTTGATAACATCAATCTGGATGTGTTAGAGATTAGTAGACAAAGTCTATACAACTCAACGAAACTTCTCATTTATTAGTGTGTGTGTGTGTAGAGTTTTTTTATATGAATTGTTATAAAATGATTTTGCTTTTGTGTTTAATGTTTTTGATTTTAGTATCTGTATTTTGGTAATAGAAAATATTTATGTTTCCTTACATGCACTTGTGTAAATATTTATGTCCAGAACACTATTATTGGTATAAGCATTTTGATCTACTAAAATTATATAAAATGACTTGTTATAGTTTGATGCGCAATAAAATTTTGATGCAAAAAAGTCAAAAGAAGTTGGGTACAAAAACGAATTTTTGATGGACAAAAAACCGATTTAATGCACAAACGTTTTTTTTCATAATTTTTTTCGAAAAAACTATCCACTTTTAGAAAAACTTCATTTACAACTTTTTCAAGCACCAACACACACGATCTTGTAGAATTTTTTTAGAATTTTTTGAGAACTTTTTTAAAAAATAAATATTTTTATCCTTCTCACGAATATTTGTCTTTTTATTTGATCTTTATCCTATATATATATATAATTTTATATATATACTAATATATATATATTCTAGTTAAAGTAGTGTAGAAATCGTATAATTGTTTAAAATATAAAAGTGTTTTGGACCATTGGTATCTTTCTATTTTGATTCAAGATTGACATAAATGTCATTTAAATAGAAAATAAAAAATTAGAAATATTAATTTATTTTTGTCTATAGCATTATTGTATTTTGGGTAATCCTATTGATTAAAATATATGTTACAAATACGTCTTTATTGCATCCATAACTCTTATTGTTGTAAAAACCGTACCTACCTACTTTGCATCCCTCCTCATAAATTATCCTTTGACTAAATATTTATACACTCAACACCATTTATCTATAATTAATATCATTCTTAAACTAATCGATAGATCCAACGGTTTCCGTGTGTAGGGTCGTGTGTGTGCGTATAGTGTGTGGTGTACGAGTCGGTGGTGTACGATTCGGTGTACGAGTTCGTGGTGTACGAGTCGGTGGTATACGAATCGGTGGTGTACGAGTCGGTGGTGTACGAGTTCGTGGGGTAAAAGTTCGTGGTGTACAAGTCGGTGGTGTACGAGTTCGTGGTGTACGAGACGGTGGTGTTACGAGTCAGTGGTGATGAGATTCGGTTTGTGCGAGTCGGTGGTGTAGAGTCGATGGTGTTACGAGTCGGTGGTGTACGATTCGGTGGTGTACGAGTCATGGTGTACGAGTTCGTGGTGTATGAGTTTGCGTCAATAAATAATATAGATATAAGAGTATTAAGAAAATACTACGCATATAAACGTATGTTTAAATGAAATTAAATAGTGTTTGAGGGAATAATAAAGTTAAACACGTTACACAAATGGGGCATTAATCTTGCAATTAAACTTTGGGTTTATTTACTAATTGTCATTTGACTAGATATTTAATACACTAATAACATTCATCGCATTAAAAGCATCTAACATAAATCACTAGATCCCAATGGTTGATATTATTCTTTATTTTAACATTTTAAAAGCTACACCACAATTAATCCTCTAGATTTATAGTATATATAGTATTATATTAGTATATAATATATATATATATATATATATATATATATTTGAAAGATTTATCACCCCTTCATTAGTGTGTTTTTAATGGTAAAAATATATGGTTCTAAACTATTATTAGATGGCTAGGTTATTCAAAGTTATTAAACCGAATACAAAGACAAATTCAAAAGTATGTAAGATAACAAAGACAATATATTATTGATTGTTTTTTTTATTAAATAATGAGGATTGACTATGATGTATTTATACTAAAAACATAGCTTGATATACAAGCAATGCAAACCCTAAACATAATGTACTCAAACCCACAATTAAGTTTGGGTCGAATAACCTAGCCATCTAATATAAAATTCCAAATGAGGGTGGAACATTTGAAGATTACATGAAGGTTATGGCTAGTTATATATAACGATGGTTCCTAGCTATATCACATAGTTGTTGGAATGAGTGGTAGTTGGACTAGCCGTATGCAACTTGAAATGTGTGAGCCTATTGGGGGCACACACGTTAAACACATAGAGTGCATTTGTTGCTTCACGTACGTTTCTCATGTAAACCTAAAGACCAAAAACGACCAAGACATGATCCTAAGGTTGTCCTAATGTTATAGCCAGCCAAGGAAAGATCTAGAGGGTGTCTAGGTTCATTGGTTAAGGGATAAGGTAGCGAGGAGTTGTGATAAGGTTAAATGTTGAAGTGTTTAAGTCTTATCATGAGTAAGGGGGCTTGAGGCTATAAATACCCCACCCTTTTAGCTCATAAACGACATAACAAAACCCTAACAACTCCAAGAAATTATTCCCCCCCCCCTCCTTAACTCAAAACAACCGAGTTCTATAAACCCTTATTAGGGTTTCTCTATTTTCGGTTCACCTTTTCTACTTTCTGTGAATTTTGGTGATTCCTAAAAAGGGAATTTGAGGTGTGATCTGATCCCACTGCTTTCATAGAAGGTTTAGGTCATTGGTTTACTCATTATCAAGGTGTGAGAATCGATAGAAACAAGCTAGGGTTTGTGGATCTGATTTTCGGTAGAATCTGCCCATTTTCGGTAGACCATTTTTGGTTGAAACCCTAGACCCATTTTTTGAATTTTAGTACAGAAGGTTTGTGAGGCTTTTGGTATTATATTCAGGTGGTATCGTGTTACAAAGGTTGTATTGGGTTATACGTGAAGTAGGACTAGCATCTGGGCGCATTCGTTGGACGTGTTTGTGTGAGCACTCGTAGAGATGACATCTTAGTCACTTTGTTTCATTACATTTGATGTTGACTTCAAGGGTTAGTTTCCTATGTTTCCCTTTGTTTATTTATTGTGTGTTAATCGTATGCACCATACTTGATCGATATCCGCTGCGTACTCGTAGTGTTAATGGTTAACAGTTTATTAAATCCAACAGTGTCATCACGAGTCAACTCATTTCGTGTTTTATGGGTTACACACATATTAAACATGCTAGGGCTGCATGAAATCTGATTTATTTATTGTTTTATTGGAAAATTATGGCAATGATATGCAATACTTGTCATAAATAATGAATAAATACCTAGAATCAACTCTAATGTTACTTGATAAAAAAGAGAATAGATTAAAATTAAAGGTTAATTAAGCTGTCATGTTATTCTATTCCTGATTTATCTCGGCCTTAAGACTCACGCAATCATGCTATATGATGGATGTGGCGATCTAGGTACTTTAGCAGAAAACATAGTGAGAGTCTTTTGGTTCTCCAATTGTGGAAGATTCTTTTGAGAACTCGAGGCATTATATGATTTACTGCTTTCAATATAAAAGTTTGTCTTCAATTATACTCTAAATTTTTGTCTGTTTTGATTTCTTATATGTGATATGCCATGTGATGCTCAATATTTGCAAATAGACTTTATGAAACTCTTAAAAACGGACTTACACTTATAGAGAAACTTGGATTGAACATGTCTAATATTACACACGTAATTATACTCCTTGTGACCAGTTATGTGTTATTTGCGAAACCGGGGTTTTTGGACAAATTTAATACGGACATTAAACTATGAAATTTGATTTCTTGTGTAATTTTAGTTTTTTATGTGCGCGGTATAGGGTTGAATTGATCTTTAATCTTATCCCGCCCCACTACATGCTTCGGCATATGAGGGAATTATTAGAATTACTTGTGTCTTCGGATAAATGTAGGAGTACAATATAGGGTTTGATCAATTTGTAATCCCACCATATTGGCAACTATAAAAACTAATGTTAACAAAGGGTTTCTTAACATATAATAGCATAATTAGTTAATTATAAATACGGCTCAGCCATTGTTGGACAAACTATAAGAGAAGTTTAAGGCGGGTGTAACTAAGGTTCCCCAAAAGAAGTCAGGTTTTTAATATGCTTCGCGCTGACCTGTTTCTCCGCTTCTTTGTGCGTCCAAAATGGAGCTACCAAGAACATTTGACAAAATAATGTCTATACCAAAAAGGTTAACAAAATGTTTTCTTAACTTTGTGCTACAAGTTGTTTTGCATGCTTCTTGTACACGATTTTGTCACATTTATGTGTATACCCTTATGTGAAATTTTAAGTCTATGCCAGCCAAAACTAGAACACGTGCATTTGGATTGTCTTCTCTGGTCAGACCTTAGGGCCTTTCCAACCCATGGCGAATTTTTTCCATTGGTCAGACCTTTGTCAATTTTCGCACGTTCTTTTTTGGTGGACTTAAATCGAGTTACCTGGTCAGACCTCGGACCCGAGGCATAAGATGAGACCAAATATGCTTTTGACATTACTATAAGAGTTACTAATGTCATTAGTCTCATAAATCTAAGAGTTGCATCCCATGCAATTAACGCTCGTCGCTTACCTCTTGCCCCACTTGTTTACACGTTGGTCAGACCTCCGGTAATAAGTGGGAGGTCAAGTTGGATCTTAGTCTTATTAGTAATTAATTGGGTAGTTAATTCTTTTAAGAATTTAATTATCGACAATACTAATATTTGAACTTTTTCTAATTGTAGATGACAACCTCGTCAGCTAACAATTCGGTCTTCAGGGGTTTCTTCGAGAAACAAAAACTGACTGGACCCAACTTTATTGATTGGTATCGACAACTTAGGATTGTACTATCAATTGAGGATAAGTTGAATTATCTAGAGCAGCCACTTCCTCCTGCTCCTGTAGCTCCAGAGGGTCAGCTAGTTGCTCCTGAAATCACTGCAGCTCATACTGCTTGGATTAAAGGATCAAAAGAGATTGCTGGACTCATGCTCATGACCATGGAACCAGAGATCCAACAAAATCTGGAAAACCTTCATGCTTATGAGATGTTACAGGAGTTAAAAACTCTGTTTGCTCAGCAAGCAGAGCAGGAGCTTCTTCAGACTGTGCGAGAATTTCACTCTTGCAAGCAGGAAGAAGGGCAGTCTGTTAGCTCGTACGTTTTGAAAATGAAGGGCTATATAGACAATCTAGAGCGTTTGGGGCACCCCGTGTCACTTAACCTTGGAGTGAGTCTCATTTTGATCTCACTGCGCAAGGAATTTGACAGTTTTGTGCAGAATTACAACATGCACAGCATGGGGAAGACAATTAATGAGTTGCATGCTATGCTAAAGCTCCATGAGCAAACTCTGCCCAAAAACAACGCACCTGCTCTTCATGTTATTCGAGCAGGTAAGGTCCAGAAAGGGAACAATAAGCACAAGAAACAACAACCCCAACTGGCTGCTAGGGGACAAAATCAAGGGAAGGGGAAAAATAAGCTCGCTTATGCTCCCAAGCCCAAGATTCCCCCTCCACCCAAGAGGGAAAATCCAGCCAAGGACTCGATCTGTCATGAGTGTGGTGAGACAGGTCACTGGAAGAGGAACTGTCCTCAGTACTTAGCCGAGTTGCTGAAGAAAAAGAACACAGCTTCAGGAGCTAGTGGTTCAGGTATCTTCACTATAGAACTCAATACTTTCCTTAATAGATCATGGATCTATGACACTGGTTGTGGTACTCATATTTGTAATACAACGCAGGGTCTAAGGGCAAGTAGGAAACTGAAGCCGGGGGCTCTTAGCTTGTACGTGGGCAATGGTCAACGTGAAGCTGTTGAAGCAATTGGCGTTTTTCATTTATGTCTCCCGAGTGGATTTAGTCAAAATAATTATGATTAATTATATAATCATGATTATGAAGTATGAAATTAACTTGAAATTACCATTGAACTCAAGAGTCTGCGTTCATAATTACTTTAGTTAAATAATTATGTTTCTTGTTAAGACTTAATTATAAAGTCACTTGAATTTATTCAATGATTATAAATAAAGTATAAAGTAGTAATTTGTGTGTCTTCTTGTTAAAACTTTTAACATGATGTCCTTGAATTTATTCGGAGACTTTATAACGTATACTTTAAATGTTATGTGTTTTGTTGGACACGTGAACATAGTGTTAACATAAGGTCCTTGATTTATTCAAAGTATTATAATAGTATTTGATTGTTTGTTTTCTTGTAAACACATGATCAAAGAATTCTTGAACTGTTCTGTCTTCTTGTGAACATATGAACATGGAGTTAATGTACTTATTCAAGAAATATACATTATAGCATGCACTTGGTTGTAAAATACCGTGTATTTAATTTGGTTCGACCCAATTGACAAGTATTTAATCCATAGAGAACTAAGTTATCTAAGAAATTCTGATGGAGTCTCACAATTCAAATACTCATAGAATACCATAATTATTATGGTATGTCTAATGTGTTGAAACAAACTATTCATATTGTTTGATTTCTGATAACTTTAATTGTTCTACCTCTAAAATCGATCAAGGTTAGAAATTTGTGTGTGTCATGAATACACTCAATATAGTTTAAACCTAGAAGGTATTCAAGACATTATCTATTTATGGATTGGGATGAATCCCATTATGTCTTTATTAAAGTTCTGAAATTTGTTAATATCTTATAAAGCATATTATTAACAAGCGAGAGATAAGAACTGTAAAATGTATTTTGTTGTCCTAATTAAGAATAATTTATTGTTGCTTAAATACTTTGTATTTAGAGAAGTATCTCTTCTGACAAAAGTAAATGGGAGCATCTATAGATCTTAAAGATATTCAAGAACAAAATACATAACCTTCTGAATTCACTTGTTGATGTCATACTAAGGTTTAGCATGAAAATGTCGAACCAAAGTATAATGTATCTCTCATTCTTAAATCCGTATGGGATGCTCTTAATGATGTGATATCTTTATATCAATGCTGAGGAATATAAGTTAGTGGGTCATAATAAACCTGTTAACTAATAAGATGAATTATCACATCTTGGATCTGATAAATATCTTAGAAATATGAATGACAAGATGTAGTCCTTTAAAGACAATCAATATTTTGAGATTAATTGATCTTTCGCCAAACAGTAAAATGTGAGGTGAGAATGAGTTTCTTTTGAAGAAAGGCTCATAAGGACAAAATTGTATACATATTAATGCCTGACTGCTGATAGGAATTTTAATCTTACTCAAGCAATTGACTATGATTAAGTCTTTCTTTTCTACACGCATTAATTATATAAAGATAACTAATTGTCATACAGGTTTTCTTGAATCTGACATATGGCGAATTAAGAATCATAACTCTTTCCTTAATGATTATCTTGCGAGGACGATGTGTAATCAAAAGGGTTATGAGTCTATACTTGTAATATGACAATTAATTTTTATCTCTTTTCTTTTTGATTACCTTTTGCGAGGACGGGTTGTAAAATCATAAGTTACGAGTTAATTAATCTTTTTAAGTATACAAGATAATAGAATCCAAGTGTGGATTGAATGCATCTAGGAGCCGAGATCTTAAGTATAATCACAATATGGTTTCTGATTAAATTAAGATAACTCCTGAGTACATCTAACTTCAAGTGGGAGCACTATGTTTTTTCCTTAAAATTAATTTGTAGTGTAACAAATTGAAGGTATCATTCCATCTAGGATAGATGTTAATCCTTGAGGTTGGAATGAAACTTCACTTGGGAATTTAGGAAATAAAAAAAATGACTTTGGAATAAATGTTTAATGAAATAAACATATGCGGAAATTAATTCCAACACAATGCAATACATCATTGAAGAAAGTCTTAAATGATATATTTCACCTGAGATAATCTAATACATGGATGGAAACCTTGTGTTTTTAATGAAGGATCCATTATGTACATCTTATATTGTGTATGGGACTGGTTGTTACTTTTGCACAAGAGCAAGATGAGCTAACAACAACGGTATCTAATTGAGAGTGATTTAGATGACTGTTAAAACAAATGTTTACGAATTATAAGGCATAGTGTTGTTTGTGTACACTGATGCTAAAGAATAATCAATTCTAGTTGCAGTAGGATTTCATCTTTAATGATAAATCTACTAACTAGATATGCTCAGCTAAGAGCATTGTTGCAATATACATTAAAGAATGAGAATACTTTACATTTTAAGAAACTGTAAAGATGACTGTCTAAGATAGGTATGTTGTTGACAACAAATACCCATTAAAGATAATGCCACATTTCCATACTATGATTCTTGCAATAGTATGAAAATATACGTACGACACTCATCATAGCGTTCAAATTCTTTACAAATTTGTGAATTTGAAACAAGTATTCGGAAAGCTTACTCAGATAACTATTTAGCTATCTTGTAAAGGAAAAGTTGAGAATGTTAGATATATTGGACTTCAACTTGCTAATTAGTTTCATGCATATCTGTTTTAGTATTTTAGATATATGGGTATATAAGGACAAATTTTACTTTCTGATGTATAAAAGAAACTTGGTAATTTAATTTCTGTTATTATTCATTTATAATTGTTATCCTATATTTGCATGTTTAATCCTTGAATGATTTATCATTCTAAATATGTCCATTGCCGGTTAATAATATGGGAGTATTGTTACATAAGGCAAATGTGAGTGTTGGTTATATTCTTTGAATATATGGATGGTTCCCGCCAAACTCATATGTTATTCACAAGGGATGCATATTGGACTCCCCAACCTTTGAAAATTATTTTATGGATCCGTTGTCATAAGAAAATTTTCGAAAAATGGTTAGTTAAGTCATCCTTAGACTTGAGAATACAAACAAGTTCTGGTATGTGTGGATATCACTTTTTAATTCTAAGTCAAACGCTAACTGAAATTGGTAGTTATAAAGGACTATTATTGGAAGTGATGTGAATCCAGCATTCCACCACTTGTATTCAACAAAGAATTTGTTCCTCCACTTGATGTGCAGTAAGATACTATTGGCGCCTGTAAAACCTAAAAATCTCAACAAGTGTAAAATTACCAAAATATCCTATGGCAAGTAAATCATAAAAGCTTAAATTAAATTTCATGTAAATGTTGGAAATTATATAATGCAACATGTGACCATTATGTGAAATTTATGTAAGTTTAAAATACTTTATATTATGTAAGAAAAATAATTAAAATTATGTATATATACTTTAGCCGAAATATATGTATTTATTTATTTATAACTTTGAAAATTAAATCAAATTAATATGGATAATAACCAAAATAATTTTGCAAGTTTTAAAATCAGATATATATCTTTTGAAAGCCCCAAAAACCCGGCCAAATCCCATGGTATATTTTTTTATGCATTTTCATTTGTTAATTCCTTAAAACAAATGCACCGAAACCCTAAAAACAAAGAGGCGGCACAAAAGAATTTTTCCAGGGCAAACACGATTTTTCTAGGGTGTTTTGAAGGTAAGGATTGTGGGAAAATAGTGGGAAGTTGTGGAGTGATGGTTCGATCGTGGTATTGTTTTGGGGTCGAATTTAGCAAAAAACCGGGTTCAATTCATTCATAATCTCACCAAGGATCATCCAAAGGTTTTTGTATACTACATTTTTCATAATATTAATTCGTTCTATGCATGAGAAAAATTATCATGCATGTTATTTTGATTTTATAAATTAAAACATGTTCGAAACCCTAAATTTTAGCTAATTGTGAAATCGGCATTTATAATAGTTGTAAAATTGATTTTATATTTTTATAAGGTTGTTCCATATCACATTTATCTTAGATAAATTGTTGGAAAAATTTTTAGGAAGGATTGCAAAAATATTGGGGATTTTTTCAATTGTTTTCCGGATTTCGAATTTAAAGGAAAAAAGGAAAAGAAAATAAAATTAGGGTTAGAGTTTTGATAATTTTTTCAGGTGCATTTAATCCCAATGATTGGGAATTAATTATGTTTGTGATGGGAAATTTAAATTTAGGGTTTTGTTGATTTATTAGTTAGCCGAATTGTGATTTAAAGTATAAGGATTGTTTTGATATTTTCTGAACTATGGGTCTGTTTTAGGGACATGTTATTATAGTTATTATATTCTGTATAAAATAAGTTGGGGGGTATAAAAATTGTCATATTTGATAATATTTTGGATTACATATGGATTAATTACATATAATAAGTAATTAGAAATTCATTAATTTAAAATAGAGGGACTGAAATATGTAAATTCTGATGTATAAGGTTTGGTTAGTATTTAATGTATAAAGTATGATTTTGTCATATTTGAAACTATAAGGCTGGTTTTTGTAATTATTGGATAATTATAGATATTGTTTAAATAATTAATTATACAAAAAAGGCTAATATGTAAAATTTGTATACAATCTAGTGGTTTGACTTGTATACAGAAAATGCAGGTATTAATCTGAATAAATGTGAACTTTGTATTTTCACATTTTAAACCCTTGAAAATTGTTTGGGATTTTTTGCATATTAAACCCTAAAATATGGGAAGTTGTCATATTTAACCCTAAACTTGTAAGGTTGACATATTAAGTCCCTAAGCTATTTAAAATACTTAATAGAATCTCAAATGATGAATATTACTAATTTTGGAAACTTACTAATTATGGAAAGTTACTAAAAATGGAAAGTTACTAAAAATGGAAAGTTACTAAAAATGGAATGTTACTAAAAATGAAAAGTTACTAAAAAATGGAAAGTTTACTAAAAATGGAAAGTTACTAAAATCAGAAAGTTACTAAAAATGGAAAGTATAACTTAAATGAATGGTTTGTAATTCGAATTCATCATTTCTTGAATCCAGGTGATCTTTACTGGACTACTGTTAAGAACATTCTGAAGTATCTCAGGAATACTAAGGACATGTTTCTAGTTTACGGAGGTGACATAAAATGAGAGCTCAAGGTTTCATGCTACACTGATGCTGGATATCTGACGGATGCTGATGACCTCAAGTGTCTGACTGGATATGTGTTCGTTTTAAATGGAGATGCTGTTGATTGGAAGAGTGCAAAGCAAAGCATTTTTGCTACTTCATCTGCAGAAGCTGAGTATATTATTGCCTATGATGCTTCTAAGGAAGCCGTTTGGGTTAGGAAATTTATTTTTAGGCTTGGTATTGTTCCAACAATTGAAGAACCCATCAATATGTATTGTGATAATACTGGAGCAATCACTATAGCTAATGAATATGGAATTACTAAAGGTGCTAGACATTTCCGTGCCAAAGTTCATTACCTTCGTGAAGTTATTGAATTTGGTGACATAAAGCTAGAAAAAGTTCACACATATGACAACTTAGCTGATCCGTTAACAAAAGCGTTGGCTTTTTCAAAGCATTCAAAACATACTAAGAATATTGGAATGCTTCCAGCTAGTAGTTTCATG
Organism: Tanacetum coccineum; assembly: GCA_026074375.1. Classification (NCBI taxonomy): domain Eukaryota; kingdom Viridiplantae; phylum Streptophyta; class Magnoliopsida; order Asterales; family Asteraceae; genus Tanacetum; species Tanacetum coccineum. Next base: position 14,719 of record BQNB010095525.1, read on the forward strand.
CAAGTCTGTGATGATTAGTTATTTGGATAATTGGGATTGTAAGATAATTTTATTTTCTGATGAATAAAGATACATGGTATTTGTTTTTATTCATATAACAATTGTTTATCCTATATTTGCATATTCAATCCTTGAATGATTTGTCATTCTAAATATGTCCATTGTCGGTTAACAATATGGGAGTATTGTTACATAAGGCAAATGTAAGTGTTGGTTATATTCGTTGAATATATAGATGGTTCCCGCCAAACTCATATGTTACTCACAAGGGATGCGTATTGGACACCCCAACCTTTAAAAATTACTTTATGGATCCGTTGTCATAAGTAAAATTTCAAAAATGGTTAGTTAAGTCATCCTTAGACGTGAGAATACAAACAAGTTCTGGTATGCGTAGATATCACTTTTTAATTCTAAGTCAAACGTTGTCTTGAAAATGGTAGTTATAAAGACTATTATTAGAAGTGATGTGAAGCAGCATTCACAACACTTGTATTCAACAAAGAATTTGTTCCTCCACTTGATGTGTAGAATGATACCTTGGCGCCTCTCCAAAATTAATCAGATAATTATTTGGCCGAACCCAAAGGGTAATACAAGATGATTCTTGATTACATTTGGTATATCTGAATTAAGTTCTATAACGAGAATCTAAATGGTTAAACTATATGGAATGAGTTAGGATCCATATCCATGGTTTAATGGTATTTGAACAAAGGGATGATTATAGCAAGAGATAAATAACCATGCTACTGAGAATGTTTATGAAACTTGATCTCAGAGATTTCTAGTTTTAAAAACGAATGTGAGTGTTGCTAGACGTTTCCGTCATTAGTATATGGGCTGTCTGCTACTCCAACTCCTAAGTGGGAGCTGTTGGAATGTGTGAGTTGGACTAGTAATATACGACTAGAAATGCGTGAGCCTATTAGGGGCACACACATTAAAACATTTAGAGTGCGTTTGTTACTTCACGAAGCTTTCTAAGTAAACCATTTGGGCCATGCATCGACTAGACAAGAACCATGTGCTGTCCTAGAGTAGTTAGCTACATAAAGAAGGTTCTAGGAGAGTGTCTAAGTTTGATAAATTTAGGGATAAGGAGAAGAGAAAAGAGATAAGGCTTGAAGAGGAATTGTGATAAGGCTAAAGTTGAAGACTTTAAGTCTTATCATGAGTAGGGTATTGAAGGCTATAAAAATCCCTCTCCCCTAGCTTATTCTCACAAAATAAAAAGCCAAGGAAAACACAAAAATCATCTCCTCATCTCCATACCATCTGAATAATCAAAACCCTAATTAGGGTTCATTGTTTTTCGGTTATACCTAATTTGGTAATCCCATTAGGGGGTTTTCGAATTATGATTTGATCCAAGCCTGCTCCAGCAAGTTCATTGCTTCAGTTTACAAGTTGTCAAGGTGTGACAACTGATATATTTGATCTTGGACTTGTGGTTTTGGTTTTTGGTTGTTTCTGCTTATTTTCGGCGTCAACCGAAATCGGTAAAACCCTAGTTTCACACTTCCTGATTTTCGGTACATATAACAAGGGTGTTTAGAGGTGCTTTATTCAGGGGTGTTTGGTATACAAAGGTTTTATTGGGTACACGTGAAGTTGGACTAGCATCCGGGCATGCTTGTTAGATGTATTTGTGTGAGCACTCGTAGATGTGACATCTTAGTCACTCTGTTTCATAACATTTGCTGTTGACTTCAAGGTTTAGTTTTCTTGTTTACCTTTTGGTTATTTATTGTGTGTTAACTATATGAACCAAACATGATCTATATCCGCTGCATACTCGTAGTGTTAATGGTTAACTAGTTATCAAATCACAACAGTTATTAGCTGGATAATTCAAGGGATTATATTGAAGTCATTTGTGAAATATAATGAAGAGAAATAAACTCATTCAATATAATCCAATAAACTCTGTGAAAGAGTAACATTCTAATACAGCCATAACAATTTGCAACAATGTCTTCAATATAATCCAGTGAACAAACATGGTGTATATTTTCAAGTAAATGAAAGAACGAATTAATTATTTATTTGTCCAACTACATCACAGTTTATTAAACGAATAAATGAATATCAAAAGGATAAAGCAAGAATGCTATAAATGATGTCTAAATTGGGAACAAACAATAAACACGACCAATAATTCACCAAAAAATTACCATGTCAAGGCTAGAAAATATATGACGGCTAAAAGGACAGAAACTCCAAGAACGTTGTTCATGAACATGCCATTGTATAGCTGAAAAAAAAGAATACACCTCTGTTATAGAAATTAATCCCAATATGTAAATTTCGTGTTTTATGACAAAATTTTGCATTAGATTGCTTTTTTATTGAGACAATCAAATTTTTATTCAAAGCATACCTCAGAGAAGGTTAAGGGATTGGTTTGTTCTTCCCCTTGATAAACACTTTGAATACCCGAGCCCAACGTGATCTATCTACACTATCATCTATCTTTCTTTCACATGTTTTCTGCGTAGAATTCATTTTTCATGTCCAACGAGAAACTTTATGGACCCAAATGAAAAGTAGCTATAACGATCACATAACTATCGATGATGTTTCAGATAGGCATTCAAATAACTACACAATGATTCAACTATCTAATAATACTCATAAGCTTATTAATTTATTATGAATCAGGCTAAAATGACTCGCAACTTAAAAAAAAGGCACCCCCAAATACTATTGTGACTGTGGCAAGATGGGAATGTCAGGCGATGGGTAAACTCATTTGGGTTGTGAAAAAATTAATATGTAGTACGTGTAATATAGAGCTGGGTTAGCTAGCTTGACTCACAAATATTTTTTTGTTGATTATGAAAAATCTATAGTAAATGCAGTCTAACTTATTTCAACCAGTTTATCCCATTTGACTTTTGGTTAAAAGCACTTATTTGACCCGTTTGAGATTTACGCATTTCGTGTCAGCCTATTTATATTATAAGCAAATGTGTCTAAATGACCACCTTATCAGGATATAGTTGACAAAAGGACATTCATAAGACTTGTGCATCCCCACAGTATATCTGACCTCCTAAACAATAGCCCTCGTGTGACCCATCGGTCCTTCTTTCCCGCTACAAATTCCACAACAACACCAAGCATCTATTACATTTCATCACCATAACATTCAATGTTGGAAAATGTATTTGTAAAATGAGTTATTGCAAACTTTAGACAATATTTAACCAACGTTTATTATAATGATTGTTACAAACTCAAATGTTTATTGAATAATTCACGTATTATCTGATTATTTCTTTCATATATTAACATAATGATGCAGATATACAGAGCATTGACTTTTAGTCAAAGTTAAAATATTTACTTTTTCTTTTTAGTTTAGTATTTCCTTTAAAAAATAAACTTTGATTAGGAAATTATATTCTTAATCAATTATATGTTTAGAAATAGGAAAGTAATATTCAATCTTTTTAGGTTGATTCTACTTGTCCTATAAATATAAGGTCTTTTCTTTGTATTGAGGATATGTTTTTTTGAGTTTTGATAATAATAAAAGCTTTTGCTTTAATCAATTCTTGACGATTTTGCTAAGATTATCTCAATAATCGGTATTCGTTTAAATCAACGATTATTGGAGTTTGCCTGATTATCGGTATTCGTTTGAATCAACGATAGTTGGAAGATTGTTTCTGGTATTCATTGGAATAAACAGATTCAATTTGTTATCTTGTTATTTTTTACTACATTAGTTGGTATCAGAGCCAAAGTTCCTGGTTAAGATGTCTCCAAGGAGAAGTGAAGGTGAAGAGTCAAAATATCCGTTCTTTGAGGGTGATGGTTCATCTTCTGATGAATGGGAAGATTATGATGTGGCGGGTGACAATTATGAAGGACCTCCAGTATTTGATGATGATCAATATGAAGAAGAATCGATGCCAATTTATGATACCGATATTGAATATGTAATTGAGGAGGAAGAAAGACTTGTTGGGAAAGGAGGATTTGATGGGGAAGAAGACAATACCAAAGACGCTGTAGTTGTGGCTAATAATATTTGCTCTTCAATGATCCAAACTAATGTAAGTGTTGATTTTTCAAAAAGCGTAGATTCAAACCCTCATGAGTTAATTTGGTTACAAAAAGGTAACTTGATCGAGATTAGTATTTTGATTCGTAAAAAATATCAAGAATGGTATTTGAAAGCTGCACCCATGGTCGATAAGTTCGGTTCAAATACGATCAAGGTTCGAGGTCGAGTCATTATAAAGAAAGAGAATTTGATGCAAGGGACACAAATTTGGATGCTACGAGTAAAAGGGACGAGTGAGGCAAACTCGAGGACGAGTTTTTTTTTCAAGTGGGGGAGAATGATGCAGATATTGATGCAGATATGCAGAGGCATTAAAGTTAAAATATTTACTCTCTTTTTATTTAAGTATTTCTTTTTTGAAAATAAATTTTGATTAGGAAACTATATTCTTAATCAATTATGTGTTTAGAAATAGGAAAGTAATATTCAATCTTTTTAGGTTGATTCTACTTGTCCTATAAATGTAGGGTCTTTTATTTGTATTTGAAAAATCTTTGAGTTTTGATAATAAAAGCTTTTGCTTTGTTCTTGGCGGTTTTTGCTAATCTTAATAATCGGTATTTGCTTGAATCAACGGTTGTTGGAGTTTGCCAGATTATTATTATTCGTTTGAATCAACGATAATTGGAAGATTGTTTCTGGTATTAATCGGAATCAACGGATTTAATTTGTGTTACTCGTTATTAGTCTACATCAGGTTGGTATCTTCTTCTTTTTACTACGTCAATTTGTGTGTTCCTTTATTTTTCACTACATCAGTTGGTATCAGAGCCAAAGTTCCTGTTTAAGATGTTTTCAAGGAGAAGTAAAGGCGAAAAGTCAGAATATCCGTTCTTTGAGGGTGATGGTTCATCTTCTGATGAATGGAGAGATTATGATATGGCGGGTGGCGATTATGAAGGACCTCCAATATTTGATGATGATCAATATGAAGAAGAATCGATGTCAATTTATGATACCGATATTGAAGATGTCATTGATGGGGAAGAAGACAACATAGAAGACGTTGCAGTTGTGGCTAATGATCTTTGCTCTTCAAAGATTCAAACTACTGTAAGTGTTAATTTTTCAAAAACCGTAGATTCAAACCCTCAAGAGTTAATTTTGTTGAAAAAGGGAAATTTGGTCGAGGTTAGTATTTTGATATGCAAAAAATATCAAGAAGATTATTTGAACGTTGCACCCATGGACGATAAGTTCAGTTTTAAGACGATCAAGGTTTGAGGTCGAGTCATTATAAAGAAAGGGAATTTGATGCAAGGGATACAAATTTGGATGCTACGAGTACAAGAAACGAGTGAGGCAAACTCGATGACGAGTTTTTTTCAAGTGGGGAAGAATGATGCAGATATGCAGAGCATTGACTTTTAGTCAAAGTCAAAATATTTACTTTCTCTTTTTAGTTTAGTATTTCCTTTAAAAAATAAACTTTGATTAGGAAACTATATTCTTAATCAATTATATGTTTAGAAATAGGAAAGTAATATTCAATCTTTTTAGGTTGATTCTACTTGTCCTATAAATATAGGGTCTTTTCTTTGTATTGAATATCTTTGAATTTTGATAATAAAAGTTATTGCTTTATTCTTGGCGGTTTTTGCTAAAATTCTCTTAATAATCGATATTCGTTTGAATCAACGATTGTTGGAGTTTGCCTGATTGTCGGTATTTGTTTGAATCAACGATAGTTGGAAGAATTGTTTTTGGTTTTCGTAGAATCAACAGATCTAATTTGTTATCTCTTTATTTTTTACTACATCAGTTGGTATCAGAGCCAGGTTCCTAATTAAGATGTCTCCAAGGAGAAGTGAAGGCGAAGAGTCAGAATATCCATTCTTTGAGGGTGATGGTTCATCTTTTGATGAATGGGGAGATTATGGTGTGGCGGGTGACAATTATGAAGGACCTCCAGTATTTGATGATGATCAATATAAAGAAGAGATTGTGATTGGAGATGTTAGGAAAGGATTTGTTGACAATTATCCAAATTTTCAAGAGGATGAAAATAATGTGTCATTTTCGGGTGTTGTTTTGGGTGTAGAAGAAGAATCAATGCCAGTTTATGACACTGATATTGAAGATGTCATTGGTGAGGAAGAAGACAACATCGAATACTTTGTTGTTGTGGCTAATGATCTTTGCTCTTTAATGATCCAAACTACTATAAATATTGATTTTAAAGAAGACATCAATACGAAATCACATGAGTTGATATCGTTTAGAAAAAGTATTATTATCAAGGTTAGCCAAAGTTCGTTCAAATATCTGATTCTTAAAAAATATTGGTATTTAAAAGTTGCACCCATGGTCGATAAGTTCGGTTTTAAGACGATCAAGGTTCGAGGTCGAGTCATTATAAAGAAAGGGAATTTGATGCAAGAGATACAAATTTGGATGCTACGAGTACAAGGGACGAGTGAGGTAAACTCGAGGACGAGTTTTTTTAAGTGGGGGAGAATGATGCGATTTCAACTTCTAGTCAAAGTCAAGATATTAACTCTCTTTTTATTTTAGTATTTCCTTTTTGAAAATAAATTTTGATTAGGAAACTATATTCTTAATCAATTATGTGTTTAGAAATAGGAAATTAATATTCAATCTTTTTAGGTTGATTCTACTTGTCCTATAAATATAGGGTCTTTTCTTTGTATTGAATATCTTTGAGTTTTGATAATAAAAGCTGTTGTTATGTTCTTGGCGGTTTTTGCTAAGATTCTCTTAATAATCGGTATTCGTTTGAATCAACGATTGTTGGAGGTTGCTAGATTGTCAGTATTCGTTTGAATCAACGATAGTTGGAAGAATTGTTTATGGTATTCGTAGAATCAACATATCCAATTTGTTATCTCTTTATTTTTCACTACATCATTGACGAAGATATATTATCACCATGAGAGCAATTCTGGTGATTTATCAGCCTCCCCGAGCAGAAATCTCTAATGTTTTTAATGATTCTACACCTATGTTGCGAACATGAAATATGTGTTTGAGATTTTTGCTAGTTAAGAAATAACGAAGAAGATGTGCGATTGTTAAGAATTATTAACCTATGCGCCATATTTAACCGATTTTATAAAGAATATGAATTTTGGTTGATGTTTTTCTAACGGTTTATGCAAAATTTAGCGCCAAGGAATGGAGAAGAGACTTTAGAGGAAATTTATTCCTAGCTTTGCCTTTTACTTTAAAAGCGTAAATGTGGAAATATACTATTTAAGAGGGTATTTAAATATTAATATTAAAAGGGCCTACATGATTTATAGTTGTTGAAAAATTTGTGAGATCAACATATCATCTATACTTCAACGTATATACTACAAAAAGATACTAATGTAAATGTTGAAACTATTTTTAGAAGTTCTTACACTCTTTTAAGAATGCATACGCAAATTTGAAAAGAATTAGCACACTTTTAATACACGTCAGAAACCGGGTTTACTTGGATCACTTAAAACCCGGCGAGTCTAACCGGGTTCGAAAATATAAAACCTGATTTGACGCGGGTCACTTAAAACCCGGTGGGTCTAACCGGGTTTCAAAAATATAAAACCCGGTTTAATTTGACATGTTTTTCTGACTGAAACCGGGTCGAACCAGGTTTCAAAAGATTATGTTTAATCCTCAAACTTATATTATTTTTTGTTTATAACCCATAAACTTTTTTTAATCACTAAAACTATATGCCGCTATAAAATTCTGTTGCTATGCAATAGTGCTCGTCTAATTATAACACCCTGTGTTTTCAAGTCATTGACAACGTCGATAAATCCACAATGTACCTTTTGTATTGTACGCGTTTGCTTTAAATCGTAAATGTTAAGCTAAATCGCGTAAGCTAAAAATTAGCGTTCAATGTAAACGGGCATCAAACAATTAAGCGTTTACATAGAGCAGGTATTAAATAATTATTTTGATAATAATTATGATCTTTGTTCTTTTTATTTTTATCGGATACGTAAATTGTATACGTTTCGTGATAAATTAAGTTTAGTCATACCCGGAACCACAAAAATAATTCTACGCTTCAACAAATACCCACTTTTATACCCAATACATAAAAGTTACAAAAATATAGCATATATATCATACATATGCCAAATTTATAACAATTTATACAAATAAATACAAGAAAAATCTTGCAAGTAGTCTTTGTACATCTTTTGCTCATTAAAACATAGCCATACATGGTTCCTTTGACCAAAGACAAGAAAACAAGTCTTCCTTAAGACCCTCATGGTGTTCTTGGAATACTATTGCACCTTTTGACCACCTATTACCCATATAATGCAAGTATCATGCAAGAGATATCACATAAAACTCATAACACTTAGTAAAAATCACAAAAAAAATCTCTCCTTTGTGCTCTATATATGCCACGGCTACAAACATACTTTTTACTAAATCCATACAAACTTTTCTACCTCATTTACACACTCTCATATAACATATCTAAGATACCTTAAAGTATTTTGAATCCTTGGTTAATCATTTCAAGTGTTGAAGAAAAGGAGGAAAGCTAGGGTTTTTAAAAGAAAACTAGGGTTTTCTAAGCTTGTTAACTTTGGGTTGATATCTAAACAAGGGTTTAGATATTGTTTGCTATCATACTACATCTCATATAAGGTTATCTAAAACTCTCATTATTTCATAAACATGATTTTATGTGTATATATGATGATATGTAGTGAAATCACCATTTAGGACTTTTGAACATGTAAAAGGGATTCTTACTTGTGATTATGATTTTTAACACTTTTTCATATGAACTTGTGATCTTGGACTATATAATATATATGACATAAGTATATTATGAGTTATAAAGGAATTGTGGTAATTATTTAGTTGAAAAGTATAGAAAGTAAATTATGTATTAGAAAACAGCCATATTATGTATTAGAAATATAGTACACCTCATGACGTTTCCAAATATGTAGAGAACTTGAAAAACCGCCTTATAATGAAAAAGATACGATAAAAATACGATTTACGTTAATGTCGGGTGTTATAAAACTATTTTTATAAAAATTACTATTCATGACAGAAACTTTTATATTTTTAAACTTCATAAATCAATA
>BQNB010095526.1:0-25847 GCA_026074375.1 Tanacetum coccineum
ACTTTAAGAGTAGGAAAAGATGAACTTGTTTATTATGCCGATAAATCTGAGAAAAACAAAGATAAGAATTGTGTTCACGCCATCTCTATTATCGATTTTTCGAAAGAAGATCCGTTTAGTGGCAGTACCACTAATTCTCTTCATCCTAGTTCTTCTCCGGTGAAGACTAGTGATTCTACTTTCGAGGAATTCACCGATGAATTCACTCTTCCTAACTCATTACCACCGGGTGATGATGTTTCCATTCTTAAAAAGGACTTTCATGAAGTAAATTTTCAAGTTTACTCAAATCCTCTTTTCGAATTCGATGAAAGTTTCAGATCTAGCAACGTGAATCCTCTCTTTGAAGAGAAGGATAAGGATGTCGAGATTAAGTCTTCTACTTTCGTCACACTTACTTCACCGGAAGAAAATGTTTCGATTCCACCGGGAATTGATCTTACCCTCCCTACCACCCTTGAAGTTTTAAGTAGCAATCCTACTTTCCCTACTCTCACCGGAGAGAAGGTTTGTTCATGGAAGACACCGATGTTTCTCTCGTTGGTCCGATTTGTGTGGAAAATGATGAATCGAATTGCGATAAGGAAAAAGATAATTTGTCTCTTGGCAGCGTTCTTACATAAGAAACCAAAACCTCTTTCTCATCCTAAAGAAGTTGAAGAAGTTTCAAGTGATGTTCCAATCGATACCATTGTCATGCCGATTAGAATCACTTTTGATAATCCAATTGATTTTAATGATCATTTCTCCAAACCAAAGGACTTGAAAAAGGATTTAACCATTTCATTTGACTCTACCACCACAAGTATTTTACCACATCCTTCTTTAGATTCCGACTCGCCTTTCACTGCGGAGTTGTCGGCTAGTGTTACCTTGAATTCTCTCGGAAACGAGGACAAAGTATTCAAACCAGGTATACTAGTTTATCATGCCATTCATGATAAAAATCTTGTAACATTGGAGGAGAATTTAAAAGAGAACATTTCCTCCGGGACTCTTTTAGTTTTCAAAGAACCGAACCGTCATTATTCTTCTACCATACCGAAGAACGTCCATATAAAACTTTGGAAGAAAGTTTGAGCTAAATTCTACCAAAGTAAGAAAATGTTTCATCTACCTGTTAAGATCGACCTTCGCATTATCATTTTGACTTTCCTTCCATATCTTCACTATACCAAGGCATCACCTGCGATTTTCTCCTTTAGAATAGGAGGAATTTTTTTGTTTAGATCCTGGAATCATCACGGTCACACAATCCATGGCAGTTTCAATGAACGTTTTCTAATTGCTCTCCTAAGACAACTGAATTCAGGGATCGAGTCGAGCTTGCGACTCGTGAACACAAAAACAAGTGCCGCTACGATTGTGAGTTCACCCCATGCTTATCCTCTTCTTTCTATTTTATTTTCTATTTTTCTAACCTCTAATGTGTTTTTAGTGATTGAGGGGCCCATCCTCTTCGTTTCTCGTGTGGTTTTTGTCTGTCTGTGTTTGATTTGGCAAAGGATTTAACCCAACAATTTCAAGAATCCTCTCGTGTTTCGATGCCTAATCCGAATGCACTCGAGTTTTCTCATCCTTTTTGTGAAATTAGTTTGGGTAGATCAATATCCTTTCCATTATTATCGATTAATCAATTAATAATTTGTCTACTTTAATAACGGCTTAGATTTTCGTAGGACCCGACTTAAACCTTTGAGGACAATGTTTTCATTGTAGTATTGGGAGGGAATCTATCGATTAAATGTGCTTGCTTATTGTTTTTTTCTCCACAGAACCCGTTTGTCCCCACAAAAATAGCAAAAATTTTAAATTTTTCATGTTATTTCATATAAAAAAAAAAAAAAAAAAAAAAAAAAAAAAAACTAAAAAAAAAAAAAAAAAAATAAAAAAATAAAAAAATAAAAATAAATATAAAAAATGTGTTAAGACTAAAATGCTATGTTTCCGTTGTAAAGAATAAGAAGTAAATTTTGACCCGATTGAATGTTGTTGAGTTCTAGCTTTTTCCCTTAACAAATAATGAAGATAGTTTTATGCTAGTCCTCATGAAATGCTAAGGCCTTGAATCATTAGTAAAAGAAAAGCTTGTCTAATCTCATTTGATTTTAAATATGCCGAGTTGGATTTTATATAGGCTAAGTATTTGTGAATTTCTTTTGCGAAGAACAAGAAATGATAGTGTTATTTATAAGTCATGACATTAAACGTAGAATAGTTGGATTTCTTTCCAAGCTCATATGATTACTTGTGGCTTTTTCTCCATTAGCTTGTTTCACTTATTATATAAATGTTTAATAAATAGAGTTGTATGGTTTTTTGGTTAATAATTAGCTAATAGAAGTTTTCTTTAGTTCCTTTGTGATTAGGATGAGTACACATCAGGAATACTTAATTTGGCATACTATATGTATCACATTCGCAAATATTTTGCTTATTCCTTAAAGAGCCTTAGGGTATATGGGATAAGTAAGATTCAATAATAAATCCGAGACTGATAAAAGTTTGCTGTATCTTGCCGGCTCACAACCGAATGTTTAGCCTACTAAAGGACTAAGGATAATTAAGTAGTCTTAATTTTAGTCTAATTTTGAGCCTTAAAGAGGCCTTCGGGTATTGGTGCAAAGAGATTGGTCCATTCTTGTCTAAAGATCCTTCGGGTAAATATGACATGAATGTGTGCCTTGCTTAAGTTAGCTAAAAAAAGCCAAGTTTAAGGTCGCACTCGTATGTTGACTTTATTCTTGATTAGCATTTGATCTTTATGAGAGAGGGCCCCCTTTTTTTTTATGATCTAATTATTGCATTCTTACCATTGCACTATATTTCCAGAAATAATAAGTATCGAAACAAAAGTCTTAAAAGAGCCATCGGGAATAATTACTAATAAAATCCTGAGATACAAAAGTAGGATTTTGCGGGAGGAAAAGTAAGTACATAATAAAATTTAAGAGTATTGTTAGTTGTCATGACTTTAAATTAACGGTGATCTTGTTTATAAGCATAGCCATGGGAAAAGTGAAAAATCGGTGGATGATGAAGTTTATCTTTAGACACATAACTTGTGCTTTTTGTTCTAATGATCCTAAAATTACCATTTGTAAATGGAAAACAGTTGCATATGATCCAATCTCTATCTCAACAACAACAAACGATTATGGTGTTTAATTATTGAAGGCGGGATTTAAGATGAGGAAAAAAGAAAAAAGAGAGAGATTTGACATAATGCAATGTTTTCCATTACCACATTGGAAGCATTTTAGGATCAAGATCAAAAAGTCTACAATTTAAGTGTCTAAAAATAACTTCATCATCCCCTAATTTTTTCACTTTCCCATGCAAACTTAAAACCAAGATCACCGTTAATACAAGTCGATGACACTAACACTACTCATAAAAATAATTGTGTACTTACTTTTCCTCCGCAAATCCCTACTTTTGTATCTCAGGATTTTACTTAAGACATATACCCGAAGGCTCCTTTAAGACTTTTGTGTTCATACTTTAATAAGACCAGGAAATAAAGTGCAAATGGTTAAGAATGCAATAATTAGCTCCTAGCCCTCACGAAAAGATCGAAATGCAATCAAGATAAAGTCACATCGAGCGACCTAAACTTGGCTTTTTATTAGCTACTTAAGCAAGGCACCATTCATGTCATATACCCGAAGGCTCTTTAAGACAAGAAAGGACCAATCTCATTTGCACCATATACCCGAAGGCTCTTTAAGGCACAAAATAAGACAAAATTAAGCAACATTATTATCCTTAGTCCTTTAGTAGGCTAACAACATCTGTTTGTGAGCCCAAGATGCAGCAAACATTTATCATCTCGTATTATTATTGAATTCTACTATTCCCCTATACCCTAAGGCTCTTAAGGAATAAGCCAAAATATTAGTGCGAATGTATACATATAGTATTGCCAAATTAAGTATTCATGATGTGTACTCATCTAATCACAAGGAAACTAAAGAAAACTTCTATTAGCTAATTATTAACCAAAAAACCATACAACCTATTTATAAAACATTCAATAAAAAGTGAAACAATCTAATAGGTGAAAAAAGCCACAGTAATACATATGAGCTTGAAAGAAACCAATCTATTCTCCGTTAAATCATGACATATAGAAATAACACTATCATATTCTTGTCTTCACAAAAATAAAATTTTGCAATGCTTATCCTATTATAAAATCCAACTCGAGCATATTTAAAATCTACTTGAGATTAGCAACAAGCTTTCATTTACTAATGATTCAAGTTCTAGCATGTCATGTATAACTAGCATAAACCTATCAACCATTAATTGTTAATGGAAAAAGCTAAACCTCAACACGTTCAATCGGTTCAAAAAATTACTTCTTATACTTACCAACGGAAAACTATACATTTTTGTCTTAACACATTTTTTTTATATTTTATTATTAAATATTTTTAATTTTATTTATTTTTTTTTTTTTTTTTTTTTTATTAATTTTTTTTTTTTTTATTTTTTTTTTTTTTAAATAAATAACCACGGAAAAAATTTTTTTTATTTTATTAAAATTATTTGCTATTTTATAGTGGGAACACTGGTAATGAGAACAAAACACTAGCAAGCACATTAAAACGATAGAATTCCCTCCCCATACTAAAATGAAACATTGTCCTCAATGTTCTAAGTCGGGATCCTACGACAAATCAACCGTTATTACGTGATACAAAGATAATTCGTTAATCGATAAAAATGAAAGGATATTGATCGTCGGCCCAAAACTACTTTCACACAAAGTATGAGAAACTCGAGTGCTTTCGGAATTAGCATCGAACACAGAGAATTTCTTGAAATGGTTGTGTTAATTCCTGCGCAAATCACAACACAGCCAACAACAAACAACTGAGAAATCGAAGCGGTAAGGGCCCCTCAATCCAGCAACACATAAGGAGGTTAGAAAATAGAAATAAAATAGAAAGAAAAGGATAAGCATGGGGTGAACTCCCACGAAGCGTCTTTTTTTGTTTTCACACGAGTCGCAAGCTCGACTCGATCCCTGAAATTCAGTTTTCCTTAGTGAGATGCAAAAAGAAACGATCATTGAAAACTGCCACTGGATTGTGAGTCGTTTATGATCCATGATCAAAAACAAAATTCTCACTTCTAAAGGAGAAAATCACAGGTGATGCCTTGGTATAAGTGAAGAATGGAAGAAAAGTCCAATGAATAAATGCGAAGGTATCTTCAACATGGTAATGAAACATTTCTACTTTGGTAGAAATTTAGCACAACATTCCTTCCAACTTTATCTGGATGTTCATCCGAGTAGAAGAAAATGACGGTTCTTAGGAAACTAAAAGAGTCCCGAGGAAAATGTATCTCTTGTATGAATTCCCCTCCAATGTTACAATATTTTTATCATGAATGGTATGAAAACTAGTATTACCGGTTTGCAATACTTGTCCTCGTTTCGAGAGAATTCAATGGTAACACTAGCCACAACTCTCATGAAAGGCGGTCGGAATCTTAACAAAGATTATGGTAAAATACTTTGTTGTTGTAGAGTAAATGAAATGGTTAAATCTTTTCAAATCCTTTGGTTTTGGAGAAATGATCATTGAAAATCCAATTGGATTATCAAATGTGATTAATTGGCATTACAATGTATGGATTGATAACAACACTTGAAACTTCATCTTCTTTTTCCATGATTTCTTCAACCTGCTTGAAAAATAATAAAGAGGTTAATTGGCTTCTTATTTAAGTAAGTTTGCCAGAGAACAAAATTACTTTTTCCCTAATCGAATATGAGTCATCATTTTCCACACAAATCGGACCAACGAGAAAAACATCGGTGTTTTCCATGAACAAACCTTCTCTCCGGTGAGAGTAGGGGAAGTAGGATTGCTACTTGAAACTTTAAGGGTGGACGGAGGATAATAACAATTCCCTGTGGAAACGAATCTTATTTTCAAGATAATCTTCAAATAGTACTTGCTTCGTTGAAGTAAGTGTTACGAAAGTAAAGACTTAATCCTCGACATCCTTATCGTTTTTACATCAAAGAGAGGATTCATGTTGCTGGATCTTAAACATCATCGAAATCGAAAATAGGATTTGAGTAAACTTTGAAAATTACATCAGTAAGTCCTCTTAAGAGTTGAGTCTCATTACCCGGTGTTAACGAATTAAAGAGTGAGCAAGTTCATTCGGCGAACTTCTCAAAATTATCACTAGACTTCATCGTAGAAAACTAGGAAAGGAATCATCGATGGGAATAGTGGGACCCACTAATACAATATGAGCAAATAAATCCTTAAAACCAAAGTAATTCGGAAACGTTAAAAATATCAATCATGTTTGAATGATTCAACTGTCTTTTGAACCATTAGAGTTTCGAATTCTCACTTTGTCATGTTTCAACGTTAAACGATCATTTCATCACGCAGGAACAACTTGTTCATCGTAAACATCAATTAAAGCTCGAGCGGTCGAAAAATGGTCTTCCCGAAGAATCAAAGGGAATTTGTTCGTCGTGGAAAACATAATCAACAACACAAATCGTGGCCGGATATGGGGGAGTGTGGGGGGGGGGAGTGTTTTTGAGGTTGTAAACTTTCCTACTGGAACAAGTCAAACATCCTAACAAATCCCATCCGGTCGACAAAGTTGACGGTTGGCTACTCAATAGTCATTTGGTATGATTCAAGGTTGGTAAAACCTAAACCGATGAAGACCGAAAGAGCATTAAGTTATACTAATCTCCTAAATCGGCTAAACATTGACATTTTAAAGCTATGAAAAATCACATGTATGGTATGATCGGACAAGAATCTCCCAATTTCTCGGGGTAATTTCTTGAAAAGAAACGGCACTACAATTTTCCACTCAACGGAGTATTAGCAAGTCTTCAAGTTTTTCCTTATTAGCACAAGATCTTTAAGCATTTTGGTGTATTTTGGCCATGTAAAACAAAGCATCCCGCAAGAGAAGAATAAAGGAAAATGAAGTTTGTTTAAAACATTTTCCAAAACTTTGAAGTTGAATCTGTCTTTTTCTTGCTTTTTTCAACAGTTCTTTCTTCGGAAAGGAAGCTTAATTTTCATATATTTTAGGATTATTGACAAGTCCTTCTTGATTCACGTTTTGTTATAGTTTGAAATTTGTGGCTCTTGAACTTTTTTGATTGGAGAGGAGTGTGGGAGCATGATCCGTTGACGTCACCTCTACCACATCTGATTTACAATGGAGGAGGCATAGGAATGGAGTGGCCCTTCTAAAAACTCCGTCTTCGAGATTTAATGCCCAGGCTTCGTCTTGGATTTGGAAATTGTATATTGCACGGTAAAGGTAGCTTTGAACTTGAAGCTTGAATTGGATTGCCGAAATCCATGAATCATTGTACAAAGGCTTGTTAACAAACTGTAACATTAGCCATTTGGATTTTGCAACCTTGACTTTTGATTTTGCACAGTCTTTCAATATCGCATCCTTGCTTTACGTAACTTTCAAAATCTGTTTTTCAAAACATTATTTGTTGGAGGTTTAATAAGTAAAACATGATATAGGTTTGTGTTTGTTGGGTTGTGATTGGGTAAGGTGAGCTTTGTAAACTTGATATTGGTTGTTTTACTGTTTTGGATAAAGTTCCTCACGGTTTATGGTAGAATTTAGAATGGTCCCCCGTTGATAACGGTTTTGGTTGGTTTGAACATTTGGTTGATTGAAACCCGGTGGTCTCATTTGACTTGCCAAATTGGAAGGTTGGTTTCTTTGGAGAAAATTTCCAACGACTGCGGTTTGTTGAAATTTGCTGATATTATCTTGAAAAACGGGAAAATCTTTTCCACCTCGAGTTTGAACGGACAAAGGTTAAAAATGTGATTTGATCCACAATGACACAAACTTCTCAACAGCTTTGAGCGGGTGCAGGAGTAACAACTAAAGCGTATTCATTGATTCATCATTTGGTTCATATTTTTAAAGTCATTATTATCCTCAGAGAAGCGTATGTTGGTTTCATATCTAAAGAAATATTGGAAGAATGAAGAATTAGAAAGAGGATCATCCGTACTCCACTCTTGAATCATTAGCACGACTTCTTGAGTAACGAACTTTTGACTTGCTTTCAATAATCGCTAAACCTTGTTGAGGCATCTTGTCTAAGAAATTGCCACCTGCTGCAGAATCTAAGGCATCTTGATCATTCGAATTCAAAGAGTTGTAAAAAGTATCGAGTTGGTGGAGTTCCGAAAAGCCATTGTGAGTGACATTGACGAAGGAGTACCCTTTACAACGTTCCCATGCTCATATAAAGGCTTCGTTGTGTTTTTGTGATAAAAAGTGTACTGATCTCATTTCGAAGTAAGTGGTTTTTTAAGTGAAAAATTGGCTTAATGACTTTTGTTGAAACAAGGTCTTCCAAGTGAGAATGATCTGGGTGGTTCCTTTGTCTAACCAATCACGGGCTCACCGACTAGAGAAAAAGGGAAAAGAGCAAAAGCTAAACCCGAAGTGTTCGGAACTTTTTGAAGTCTAAACGATGAAGTGACCTTATTAAAAAATCGAAGGTGATATTGGGATCTTGTCTACCCGTAAATTTTTTGCTTTGCAGAAGTGAAAGATTAACGGTTGCTTAAGCTCAAAATTGTTGGCATTGATTGGTGGAACAACTATAGCATCTTCATACCCCTCGATGGGTGCTTGTAACATTTGGGCCATCGTTCGATTGTCGGCCATTGACAACGGTTTGTGTTCAACAATTGGTTCAACCGAAAGAGTTTTTTGTTTGACGACGTCTACGGAGATTGCAAACAAGTGCGCATAAAAAAGGAAAAAATAACAATTAAAAAAGCAAAACTTAACACAATTTTTTTTTTTTTTTTTTTTTTTTTTTTTTTACAATTAATTTTAACGGTTACACGAAAGAGACTTAAACCAAATAATCAACTACTTCACGGTAGCTCTTGAAAATTGCAATTTCAATGGGAGAGCTGTACGTCGTAGTGACACAAAAGTGCAAGTGTTAAATCTTTTGATTACGAATTGGTGGAACAATTGCAATGTTCACCGGAACTTAATATTATGATAATATCTCAATGGAAGATATTTTTGTTGGGTGATTCTTTACCAACTTGGTGAATTTATTATTCTAAATTAAGAGCAATTTTTATTATAATATTGATTGTTTTTTTATTTATATTTTTTTATTTGTTAACTTATCCTAAAAAGAAAAAAGAAATATATTTTTTTACTATTTTATATTTTTTATTTTTGGATTTTTTGAATTTATGATAAAAATTTTAACTTTCGAGGACGAAAGGATCTTCAAACCAAATCGACAAACTCGAAACGAAAGAATCGCTTACACAACTCCCCGGCAGCGGCGCCAAAAACTGATTGAGCAGTTTATACACACGTAAAATATAATATAATATAATCCCGAGAGTAAAATAAGAAAGTTTACCAAGTTGCCGTTTTGATACAATTCACTCTCATAAATATATAATATAATATTAGAATACGTAAAAAAACCGGCAAGTATGATCACCCGGGTCCGTTATCCCCCCAATTACTCATGGCAATGAAACCACGTTCTCGTTCGGAATCATGATTAGAATAATAAAAAGAGATATGATTGGTTTATTACACTACTAAGATAAAAAACACAACAATTAAGAAGATCAAACAAAATACGGAAAACAAATTAAACGCGACATTAAAAATAAACCAATCCATTTTAAATGCCAAAAATTAAACAAGATTCCTAAACCTAAATTAATGCTAAAGAAAATTTTAGAAAAAGAAAAATATTTTTTACAAGGCTTTTTTGGATTTATTTTATTAATTTAAAACTATTATTTAAATTAAATTCTAAAAAATAAAATTAAATTGATGAAAATTAAAGAAATAATTTTTAAATCTAGTTTTAATTCTATATTACATTAAAAATAAGAGAAAAACAGATTTTTTATTTTACTTTTTCATTAAAAATTTAAAAACTAAAATAAGATTATAAATTGAAAAAATTAAGACTAAAATATTTAAAAAGATAAAATTTACATCTCAATAAAAATCTAAGAGTTTTAAATCTAAACTAATATTTTTGTGAAATTTTATCACACAAATTCTAATTTATATATGATTTTTTTTTTGATTTTCGAAATTAATAAAGACTAAATTCGAAAATGATTTTTTAAAAATATTAAACTTAAGCTAAAAATTATGTAAAAATACTTTTTATAAGCAGAAAAAGTGCAGAAACTTGTTTTTATAAAAAGCCCCAAATTTTAACAATTAAATAAAAACTAATTTAACTAATTAAATTTGAAAACCTAATTATTTAATTAAACTATTTTATAAAACTTAAACTAAATCTTACCAAACACATGGGCTAAAAATGACAAAAAGTGAAAACAAGGGTAGGCGGGGTAAATTGAGATTTTATACTAAAAACACAAAGTTTTACTAAATGACAGAAATAGTCCTTTAACCTAGGACTAAACAAGACTAAACTATAAACTAACTACGGACTAACTATGCTACTAACGAAGGACTAACGGAGTAAGAAACAAGGACTAACTGCGTAACTATAATCTTAACAGAAACTATAAAAACAAGCAAGATTGGTCCCTGAAACTTCTAACGAATTACAATCAGCATCATTTCCTAAAATTAAACAGCTTATTAACAGCATTCAAAAGCTAAAACTAATTTAACACAACTTTTACTTAATTAAAATAAGCTACATAAGCTTATCAGCTTTTGAACTCTAGAAGCTTAGTATTCCAACTCTTAACTAAATAAGCAAAGCACATTTTAAGCTCATGACTCTTTTTAACTACTTAAGATAATCAGCTTATTCAAACTATTTAGCTATATCAAAACAGCTTATTTAACTACTTATAAAACAAATACTTCACAGCTTATGAAGATTGACAGAATAAGAACAAATGCAAATTAAATAAAATGTACCTTGGCTTTCCACATAACAGGTAATGAAATAAGCTAAGAGGGTTATGGCTTAACACATAAGCCTAAATAATCACAACCAATAACACCCTAATCTAACCTATAAGCTGTCCAACAGCCCTAAACCTCATTGAAAACATATCAGCCATCCAATTTCCAAAACCTTGATCGAATTATCAATAATAACAATAACAAACACTTTATTGACAGAATTTAAATGAGAAACTAATTGATATAAAATATCACTTTTATTAAAACTGAAATAAGGGTACAATACGAATTGAAATGAAAATGAAATTACAAAAACTATTTAAAACTGAATCTAAAACAATTGAACTAAAAAAATAACACTGAAAAATTAAACATTAACTAACTAACTCTCGAAGCTGGAATGATGGGGGTATTTATACCCGAACTTCATCTTCTCGATCCTTCTTCTCTCTTTCATCTCAGCCCTCCATCTCATCTCTCTCCTTGCAAGCCGTAGGATTAAATGTGTATAATCCCGGATCGATGATGTGGACAGTGTGTTAGTTATGTGAGGTAAATAACCACTCACGTCACATCAACCAATGATATTGCTTCTTTCAGCCAGGGTGGCATGGGTTAGGGAATGGGATGATAGTGATGGATGGGTTACGGGTTGTGAGAGGGCCATTAACCCTAAGGTTAATTAGAGTGGGAGTGAGTGGTTTAACTAATTAGGGTTCATGTGTTCGTGTGGTGTTCTTGTGTGTGTGAGTGTGTATCGATCGAAGTTGGGGTAAAAGGAGGCACAGTAAATGTTATTAGGGTTATAAGTATCACCGGGTTGGTCGGGTTAAGGGTTCGGGTTAAGGTCGGGTAATTGGGTTGGGGGCTCGCATGTGATTGGTTGAGAAAATGACATGGTAGTATGAACTCCGGCTCAGAGACCCGCGCTTTTTGTAATCTTAGTGGGATATTTGCACAGACCGACCCATGTGTTTGATAAGCCTATTCAAGTAAAACAACTTTGGGTAATTTGCATATTCGGCCCTTGGAGTTTCTTTAAGACAATTTTAAAGTTATAATTAACTTTTATAAATTGCAAATTCAGCCCCTGGAGTTAATAAGCAATAGAGATGGGCTTTGGTCTTGACTGTGTTTTAGCTGCAGTTGACTGAAGAAGGTTGAGGCATGATTTCTCTGGCTTCGGCTTTGAGTTCTTTAGCTTCTTGATCACTCATCCGTTCTCGTGTTCGTTTTTTGACTGATTTCTTGCAATATTTGACATATCCATACCTGCAAAAAACAAAACATAAAACACAGATACAAGCACCTTTTTGCCATTTTTGAACCGTATTGGGTTTATTTGGTCTTTTTAAGCATAAATAGATATGTGTAATCTACATTTATCAGAGCCTATCCCATTGTGGAAAAAGATTGTAGAAGCGGTGTGAAGACACCAATTTTGTCTTTTAAACTGGAGAAGAGCCATTTTATGGTGAAGAAATGCATTGTCCGGACAAAAAATTTCTAAGTCAGGACTTGAGGTTGATAGACTAAAGTCGACGTAATAGCTAAACTCCCCTCACCCTACCACTGTCAAAGGTGTCCGAAGTTTTTTTTCCTTGGGCACCCGGTTTTTACCGACTATTCATTCAGGACTTCTCAAAAATTGCCCGTCCTATTGACTCATTTCTGAAAAAGGAGACTCCATTTTTCGTCTCTGATAAGTGTTCGATTCCATTTAATACACCAAAAGAAAATTGACTGTTGGCTCCTATCTTAATTGCACCCGACTGGGACTTGCCCTTTGAACTAATGCGATGCAAGCGACTTCGCAAAGGGGCCATGACTCGGCAAAGAAAAAACAACATTACCAACCTATACACTATGCTAGCAAGACTATGAACGAGTCTCGAAACTCACTACACTACTACTGAAAAAGGAATTACAATGCCGGAAGTGAATGCCATTTTGATAAATTCCGGACATATCTAGTGATGTCCAAAAGCATAGTTGTATACAGGACCATAGTCTCTGCCATCAATATCTCTTGCAAGAAGGATGCGTAAGGCCAAGTTACTCATGCGTTGGATCTAATTGCTCCAAGAATTTGATATTAGAAATTCGAGACATAATATAGGAGCTAAGAAAATCTCGCCGCCGATCCATCTGTCCATACATTGAAAATCCGCATCAATACAAAACACAGAACAAGAAATCAATGAAGCATTTCCTCTCGAAAACTCTTGGTTTTCGTTGCTCTTCAAGATCAAAGTACCCCATGTGTTGCCGATTTGCAACTAACCATGCGGGGAAATTCGTTAACCAAAGGAATGACCTCCCAACAAAAAATATAAATACTCAAGGATGTCAAGCATTATTTCTAGGATGATCCTTCCAGTTAAAAAACTAGGCTGATCAAGTAAAAAGACGTGTGTTTCTGGGCAAAAGCTTTAGACATTCTCAAATCTTGCCACAGTGGACCCACCGGGGGACACTATTGGTGCCAATTACACAGTCAGAAAAGTCTTCGATCAGGATTCTATTGCCCACCATCTACAATGATGCCCATGACTTTGGTCACCCGTTGTGACATTTTTCAACGTCCCCCCCCCCCCCAAGGAAAAATTACGCAACGGATACGAGCCGACAAAACACCATTCCAAGTATGCGAAATTCTTTGACATCTGGGGCATTGATTTTATGGGCCATTCCCTGTCTTCAAGATGGAACATAGTACATACTCGTAGGCTGTTGACTACATGTTCAAAATGGTTAAGCAAAAGCGCTCCCTCACCAATTATGCCCGAGTTTTTGTTTCAAATTTTTAAAACTCTCTTTTCTCAATATGTGCCCCCCGATCTATCAAAGTGATCGCGGAACACACTTTTGCAATGACTAGTTTACAAAAGTCATGCTTAAGTACGGAGTCACTCATCATCTCTCCACCGCGTATCACCCACAAACAAGTGGGCAAGTTAAGGTGTCAAATCGTGGTTTAAAGCGTATTCTTGAGAGAACCGGGGGAGAAAATCGTGCCACTGGTCGGACAAACTAGACGATGCTTTAGTACCTTCCGCACGCGTACAAAACACCCATCGGTGTACTCCATATAAGTTATGTACTGAAAGGCATTTCATCTGCGAGCGAGTTAGACACACATCCTACTTGCCCATCAAGCATTACAAATTTTGATGTTACAAACTGCTGGTGACACAGGAAAGTTCAACTGAATATAACTAAATGAACTTCGTGAACAAGCCTACGAAACTCTTTGATCAAAAGAGAAAACCAAGAGGATCCACATGCTAAGAGCACAAACCGCGTTTTACCAACGTGGGTGATCATGTCTCCTCTTCAACTCTAGACTGAAGATTTTCTCGGGCAAATTGAAATCCCGTTGGTCTGGACCATTCACTGTAACCCAAGTTTTTCCTTATGGCACTGTCGAGTTATCTCAAAACTCCGGGCCCAACTTTAAAGTGAATGGTCATCGTATAAAACACTACTTTGGAGGGGACATACCAACGTTGGTTTGTCCCCATCTCCAGACGTTCCCCATGGACCAATAAATTCGGGGGACGGGTCAAGCATAGCGACCCTAAACAAGCGCTTCGTGGGAGGCACCCCATGCTTATCAGTAGTATGTAATAAATAAGTGTTTTTGTGTGAGAAGGCTAGTTTTTTTTCCATTACCCGTGTTTTGTCCATGTTTTGTGTGCTTTGTGTTGTATGTCCAGGATTTCCCGGATTGTGAAGACTCTCGTGCTTGCAGTATCCACATGAGTTTCACATCCTCAGCTTCATTTTGGGAATCCAGTATCCAAATCTAATCGACTAACGTTTTATCTTTTGGCACACTTCATAAACGGCCTTAGATTTGCGTAGGAACCCCTTTGAAACATCGAGGACGATGTTTAGTTCTAGTATGGGGGGGATCTTCGATTTGATTTTTGCCTGCAGTCGTTGTTATCACGTAACCCCGTTTTTACCACCAAATTTTTGCAAAAATACCAAAAAAATGAAAAAATTTAAAAATTTTCAAAAATAAAATAAGTGTTTTGTCACAGTTTTGACTTTCCTAATGGGTAGAATGAGAATAATTTTTGACTCGATCGGGCGTGTTGAGCCCTAGCTAGTTCCTCAACTTATCGCTTGTAGGCTAAGCTTTCACGAATTCGATTGCTTCGAATTTTAATAAGGTGAAGAACAAGAAGTGATAGAGTTAAATATAAGTTTATGTCTGTCAAGATTCTATCTAAAACTTGTAAGAGTAACCTTGTGGCTTTTTCACCATAAGCTTCTAAGCCACCTAATCATACGATGCTCAATCCTATTCAACTAAGTCAATTCAATGTTTTTAGAAAAACTTCAAATTTGTAACTTGAATTCCTTTAAAAACGAGATTTTTCCCTGTTTCGTAAAATTCAAAAGTTTAAAATGCCAAATAAGCATGAATTGAAGAAGAAATGCAAAAATGCATGAATATTGAAATTATGCTAATGAAAGCATACCATTAGAATTATAGGACAGTAAAAGATGTGTCGTGATAACCCACCGCAACAACGAGGTTGGGGGTCAAACTAAGACATCTATAACTTCTAAGGATTTGGTTGTGTTTTGAGTATCTCACCAGAAGCGAGGTCCTAGGTGAGGGTTCAAACTAAGACACTTATCCTAGCACAAATAGGAAGAAGGTGTTTGTTGTGATTTCCCACTACGCTATGCAACGGGGTGGTTTTTCAAACTAAGAACATCGTTGTTGGTTGTGATATCCTACTAGGGAAGCCGAGGCCTAGAGTAGTGTTTAAACTAAGCAAAGCATTCCTAGCTATTAAGACATAAGATATAATAGATAACAAAAATGGCAAAAAGTACTACAGTAAAAATCATCTGTTTCTTTAAAATCAAGTTACAAGGTCCTAATAAGTTGTTGCATTGAGTCAAAGAATTCATCTCGAATTACGACTATGGAAATAAGTTGATCCGATGGTTGAGTTAAATGAGACGAACACACATATAAATCATACATACATGTTGGATTTAAAAGTTCCCAAGTCAACAGTAATGAGTGCTTAGCATTTAGACAATAACTTTACAAAAGATCTGTTTAATTGCTTGATTTGGAACTAGTGAAAAAATCCTGGGAGCGATGAAATTATCCGACAGGAACATCCGAATATTTCTATGGGCGTTTCTCATTCTATGATTCCCAGTGTTAATAAAATAAAGAAGTCAAACAGGAAGTCGAGGAAAAGAAAAAAGAAAATCCCAAAAATATTAGGATAGATTAAGTATTAGAGTAAAAAATGGTGAAACGACTTGGTCAAAGCATTTGATTCATTAGTTCCCCTTGACGAACACTTAGGCTACTTTTTCGAGGTTATTAAGTCGAGGGTGATTAGACTCTTAGTTTTCGGTAAATGTTTACTTCATAACATTGTGCGTGTGGACACGGCAATACCTTAGCATGGGGGAAGTTTGGTATTTGCTTATGTACATCATACCTATTTACTTTAAAAACGAGCTAAAATAACCAAAAACGGACTCAAAATGCCAAATAAACGCTTGTTTTTGCTAATTGTTTGTGCCAGGAAACGATAACAAGTAAGACGAAAAACGAACCAAAACCGACAAAACCGTAACATGAAATGGGAAAAGACCAGTGAACGACTAAGCCAAATCGAAGCCGAAAAGTCAATCAAGTTCAAAAAGTCAGACAGAAAAGTCCAACTGGGTCAAATTCAAAGTCAACACCGACATGGTCCAAAGACAAAAGAAAAGCCAAGAAAAAAAAATACAACTCCAGGGACTGAAATTGCAATTCAAGAGAAGTATAACTTGAGGGGGTTAAACTGCCAACCCCCTAAAAGTTATAATACACAAGGACCACGTATGAAATTAACATATATAGGTTGGAGGGCTTATCTTGCCAAGTCCCAAAACAGGTTTTAACCAAGGACTAAGTTTGCAATACCCCTTATAACGCAAGAGGGTGCATAGTTGACAAAACCCCAAACATATGCCCTGTCACCCTACCCGTTAAACCCCAATCCCCCATTAATTTAAACCCAAAAACCCAGAAAAATCAACTGGATTTCATCCCCATTATTACCCATCAACCAAACCCACCCCATGGATAAAAGTTTCCCCCCTCCTCCACTAAAACCCTAATCCCATTTGGCAATCCCACAATTCCCCAAGCCTCATCCAACGGCTGTGATGATTGAATTTGAAGATTGAAGGCCATGATTTGTTTGCTCTTTGCACTCACAAAACAAACACACCTGTGTTTGTGTGTCTACAAGAAAGCACAAGACACAAAGGAAGAAGAGAAGAATTCCAAGACCTAGTCGTTTTCTTTTTTTTCCTATATAAATGAATGTAAGCCATTGTGGCTAGGGGTAGAAAAAGTTAGTTTTTTTTATGTAGTTTTACAAAGTATTTCTCAGTATTTTTAAGTTAAAAGTTTCTATGTAATCTCCTTTGGTTTAATGAAAATTTAAGCAAGCTTTTCTTATTTGTGTTTTAAGGTTTCACTTGTTCTTAAAATCCTTTAAATTCTCAATTTTAAGCATCTTAAGAACCTGTTGTTAGCCACTGTTAAGAAAAATTCAAGAAAAAAAAGGTGAAAGAGCAAGGTACTGTTGGATTAAAAAGCTTGGATGAATAAGCTGAATGATTGCTTATTTGGGTTATGGCTTAGTTAAAGCTAATTATAAATAAGCTTGGGTAGAATTTAGAGCTTATATAGGTCTTCACAAATCCCTTTTTGTGAAAGGATCAAAGGACATATTCTCTCAAAAATTTAGCTTAATTACTGTAGCACAGCTTATGTTAGCCTTATTTTTCAGCTTATTTCAATCTTTTATGCTTAATAAATTTAATCATGCTTAATTATGCCTTTAATCGTCATGTGTTCATGCTAGTTTAGTTAAAACTGACACAATTAGTTTACACATCTGTCCTTAGCTTATTTTTACTTTAAAAGTGCTTATATGCTTTTCTTTTTGTCTTTTATAAAACTTAAATAGATTAAATTATCATTATTTGCCTTCAAAAAACTTCAGTTTAAAACATTTTTTATAACTTTTAAACCATTTTTTTAAAATTAAGGGGGTGATTGGGATAACATTCAAATCGGGTCAAAAATTGGTTGTGGTTCTAGGGTTTATGTTCATCAAATAGATTTATATTAATCATTATTAACTTGTTTTAAGCTGTTTTTAAGAGAATTTAAGACTGAAAATGTTTTTCAAAGTTTTTATAACCATTTTTTGTTAACTGAGACTGTTAGGAAAACACACACAAGTCTAATTAGTTAAGCCACTTGTGGTGTTGAGTTTGAGTAACAAAAAAGGTGTGTTTGATGTGTGTTAAAAAGCTGTCTAAACCCTCTTTACCTTTTGGACTTTGTAAGTCCAAAAATCACCAATGTGGTCTTTGTTTGTAACAGTATTTAAAAAGACTAAAAGCCTTTTCATTCATCAAACTCCTAGTTTAAATGAGTTTTGGAAGTCAAAAATGTGCCAAGTCAATTTGCTAGATTACTCAATCTGTATTTTCTTATTTTCTTATTAGCCTTAATTTGACAGCTTTTTATAAGCTGACAAATAACCCTTTAGAGGTAGCCTAAGCTCCCCAGTGCAAAGGGGAGACTTTAAGCCCCTTTTTTCTTAGCTTTTAAGTCCCACTTAAGCCCCATCTCTTGGCTTATTTTTCAAGAGCTTATAACTCTTGTAAAAGCCTTCATAAAAAAGTTTTTTTTTCCAACCTTATTGAGCTTATATGACTGGCTTATTTTAAACCCAATCTTGCTTTGACTGTTTTGCATTTCCCTTGTGTAGGATTGCTTATTTTTCTTTTCTAGCTTATTGAGCTTATTTCATAAGCTCCACTTGTTTCCCCATATAGCATATTTATATAGATCAGTCAAGTATGTTAAGCTTATTCCCTTTTATGCTAAGCTTATTTACGTGCCAAGTCTGAGTCTTATAGCATTATTAAAGCTTTACTTTATCTGTCATCATAAAGCTGTTTATTCAACAGCTATGTAGTCCTAAGCTTTAAGCCTTTTATAGCTATCACATTTATATTTTAGATTCCCTTTAGCTTCATTAGCCTAGTCCTATCTTAAAACACCCAAGTCCAAAATGGACTTAGCCAAAATCTAGCTGTTAAAGCCTATAAGATATTCTGTGCAATTTAAGCTTATTTTTAAGCATATTCACAGCTTATCCACAAAAAGTTTGTAGTAGACAAAGTTGATAACCCCACAGCTTAACCACATTTTGCTTTTTGAAGTTTTCAAAAAAAAAAAAAAAGGAAATACAAGATGTTCCTGGTTGAGCAAGACTCGGAACCCTATAGACTCTCGATACAGTCCCCTTTTTGTACACACTCTCACCGCAAGCGCCCTTGGGTCTTTTCGTTAAAAAGACTTCAAGGCTTGCATACTTATAGTAGTTTTTTGGCTTATAATCATATAAGCTTTATAAGCTTATTTTCGGGCATAATTTTGTTACAAATTTATTGTTTCTTATTTTATCGTAGATCCCTTATAGTGTCAAGTAATTTATAGAAAAAAATTCCAGAATTTTTCGAAATAGGTTTAATATATTTTTTATAATTTAATTTCGTTAAAAGTTTAATTAATTCATAAAAAAAACAAAATTATCAATAAAAAAATAGTTTTGCTTTTAAAAAAATTTCTGGTTTTGTCATATAGTTTTGTAGGAAAAAATTTTAAAACTTTTCGTAGGGTCCATTTTTTTTACAACTTTTTATCTTTTAAAGAACGGGTCCCATGTGCGGTTTTTTGTTCTCGACTCGTTTTTTTGGGTCAAACGTAACTCCGTTTTCGGTCTAGTCTTATTTCATTCTTCGTTATTTGTCCCGTAAGTAGTTTTAGAAGCAAAAGTTTCTTTGTAGGATTAATTTTTAAAAATTTTAGGTTTTTCCCCTTTGTTTCGGGATTCGTGCTCCCGTTATTCACTTTAATTTCTTTGGAGAAGGATGATTGCATGTCAATCCGATTCATCAAATATATGTACTAATGAAAATCAGTTAACCCAAAATGCGCTGAATGTTGTTTATGAGCGTGTCTGCGCTTGCTAGATTTTAATTGCTAATTGACTCTTGATTACGGAGGAAAACAAAACGGTATTAAAGCAAATTAAAGAAAGCAAACGCATCATTAACCAATAACTTAAAAGAGTGCAAAACTAACCTTGATGAGAAACTCGTAGTCCTCCTAGGGGGAGCTACTAGCATTCGGGATAGTTTCTGATTGCACTTTCAGACCAAACAGACTGAGCTTGAGAAGAATACTGCCCTTAGTGACCGAACGAGTGATTGTAAAATACTTCAACAAAGTAAAAGAAACTCTAGGAATATTAGCTCTTAAAGACATTGACATACAAGATGTTTTAAGAACTAAAAGCTATGAAATTTTTATTTGTCAATCAGAAACACATGAGCTTAGTCATAAAGAGTCTGTTATACTAGGCAACAATTTGAAGGGCTAACTCAAAGAGAAAAAGTAAGGTATATTTTCGGTATTTAAAATGTTAAGGATAAGGAAAAGACATTGACATGATGATTGAAATGACAAACAAATAAAGTTTTTAAATGAAATCTTATAAACGCAATCATCAATTTAGAACATTCAACATGTACACCCAATGCAACGTATAATGGTAGATCAACTTTTCTATCAAATTACCTCAAAGATAGCTCAAACTGAAAGCCTCGTTTTTTATGCTAACCCATGTGATACATCTGATCCTGCAAACAGATTTTGCCCCGATGGGGAAAGACAGTGACTCTTGAAAAAGGAGAGTAGATCAAAATTGGATAAAGACAAAGTGAAACCATATGATTACACATATCAAAACAGTCTTTATGAAACTTTCAAACCACCATCCAAAACCTATCTTGATCAGTTGGAACGCGCTAAAGAAGTTAGGAAGACAATGTGGAGAAAAACGTTTAACAGAACATAACGAAATGACAAACAACTTCAATCATTTTAGAACAATTTGTGAACAAGCTTGGTCTAATCATACTAATAGTGCATTTCCTAACCCAACTGCTAAGAGTATGGAAGTTTTGATCAAAACCTTATTAATGCCTCTTTCAAACAAAACTATACTGGACAGTCATTGTTTTGTTCATGAACTAAAAACAGAAATGCATGACGATTTGGAGTACGTTAAATCCCTTGAAAAGGAGATTGACGAACTTGAATCAGAAAAGGCTGATTTTTCAAACATATATGATCTACTTCTTGAAGAGTGTGTGTCTAAAGATGTTACATGTTCATATTTGCATTCTATGTCTGACTTAAATGCTTATACTGAATTGCAATGCTTATATCTTCATAAAGTCAAAGAATGTGAATGTCTTGCACAAAAGCTGTCGAAACAAACTGAATCTGTTAACAACGAAGTTCATAATAAGCTTTTAAAGAGTTTTGCTAAACTTGAAAAACACTCGATTTCTCTTGAACTTTCTTTACAACATTGTAAAGAACAGATGAAAAACAACACAGTTTGCAAAGAAAAGGCTTCAAATGTATTTCGAAAAGAACGTGAACAATATCATGAAATACAAGATTTGAAAGCTCAAATGCAAGACAAGAACATGGTGATAAATGAGTTAAAGAAACTCATTCTAGTAACAAAAGGAAAGTCTGTGGAAACTCAGTTTGATAAACCATCTGTTGTTCGACAACCAAATGCTCAACGGATTCCAAAACCATCAGTTTTAGGAAAACCGACTCCTTTTTCAAATTCTCCTGAAATGAGAAGTTTTCAAACGAAACAGTCGGTTAATAAAACTAATGTGTCGGATGGTTTGTTTAAACAAGTCACTCAACAGAATTTGCCTCAGAATAGAAAACAAGCGGAAATACACTCAAATGTGCTTAAACCAGGAATGTATAGAATTGCCACTAGCACAACACAAAACAGAGAACCGCAGTTGCCTCATGCTTCTAGGAATACTAATCCTCACATGTCTAAATCTTCAGGAGTAATTCACACTACTAGTGTTAGCAGACCACAGCTTAAGTGCTATCAAGTTAAAGATAAGGTCGTGCCAAACAATAGTCAAGTGAAGTTTAAAAAGAAGGAAGTAGAAGACCATCATAGGATTTCTAGTATTTCTAAGAAAACAAAGTCTGTAACTGCGTGTAATGACAGTTCAAACTCCAGAACTTCGAATGTAAATGCTGTTTGTGCAGAATGTGGAAAATGTGTGTTTAATTCTAATCATGATGCTTGTGTTTCTCGATACTTGAAAGACGTGAATGCTAGAACTAAGAAGCCTAATGTAGTGCCTATTAGTGCTAGTAAACCCAAGAGAAAAGCGAACAAATCTGTTGCAACACCCCATAAGAAAACAGTTGCATCAGATACCACTATTCAGAAATCCAAGAGTTACTATAAGAAGTTGTATGAGGATACAAATCAGGAATGGAAATGGTGGATAGCTAAGAGATGTCCATCAGGTTATACATGGACACAAAAGCCTCTTAGGACCAAAAAGATATGGATGCCTAAAATCAGGAAAGATGATGTATCATCAAATATTAGTCCCACTATAGACATTGTCTCTAGGATTACTAATGTTTTGAAGATATCAAACTTCATAGGATCCAATTTGTCCAATATTCCATCGTCCTCTAATTCTCTTGCAGATTGTACAACTCATCCTATTCATTGTTGACTCTGGATGCACAAAGCACATGACGGGCAATCTAAAGCTTTTGTGTAATTTTGTGGAGAAATTTCTGGGTACTGTTCGTTTTGGAAATGATCAGTTTGCTCCAATTCTTGGTTATGGAGATCTGATTCAAGGGAATGTCACGATCAAACGGGTTTATTACGTCGAAGGCCTCAATCACAATCTTTTCTCGGTTGGTCAATTCTGTGATGCTGATTTGGAGGTTGCTTTCAGGAAATCTACGTTCTTCATGGCAATGAATCTGGTCACATCATGTTCAGGGCCTCGTTCTTCAAAAAAATGACTTCTGATCATAACCGTTCAGAAACATCGAAATTGCACGTCACGACAATGAACAGTCAAGTTCAAAAGCTGGTTCCCAAAGAGTTGTTCCTCTAGCAGTCTAAGACATCTACAGTCACGAACAAGATTTAGAATTACTATTCCACCATCATATAGCAAATGCTGAGGACAACAGGTTAAATAAATACAAAGTCAGAAAATCATAAAATTTCCAAAACGATTCTTCTCAAGACATTTCTCTGGGAATCGATAAATGTACGTGCTTAAAATGTCGAATAACATTGACACGGTGAGTAAATGAAGGTTTCACGAGAGTGCAAATAGTTTCAAAACATGTCATTTCTAAATTTTTCCTAAATGATTATTTGCAAATATCAGTACATAACCCGGACTTCATTATAAAGGAAGGTTTTATAACTTATCCTCACAACGAGAAAATTAACTTTCTCGTCTAGAGTTGTTCCATAACAAAGACATTCAAATGTTTCTTAGCTCAAGACAAAGGATAGTGTACAGCATAATTGCCTTACCCTTTACCGTTATAAGAGAAGTGTCCACCTAAGCTGGTATAGGTTTTTCAAAAACGTTGAACACGATTTTCAAGAATTTCTTCCATACAATCATAATCTTTCAAAATTGTGTGTTCACACTCCAACCCTACACAATGTTATCAAAAAGACAACAATTACTCAATTTGGTCCATTTTTTGATGGGGTGCAGTTTTTCAAAAACAAAGTTTTAAGTTTCTTGGATACATTCAACAACGACAACTCTTTATGTAATCAAAACATTATCAAAATGTTCCCAAACCCTTCATTGGCTACTCATATTTTCGTCCCAACAGAATTTTCAGACATATTTTAATCACAAGTATTTCCAAAAACTAAGTGTTTTATTATTTAAAAGAGGTGAGAAAATGTAATTAAAAAAATGATCTTCCATCGACTCGAATGTGCTTGAACAGTAAGGAACAGGTTTTGGGGTTCGATCTAAAACCCAACAACATCTTAATTTCACGACGATTCTGAAGTCATAAGGTGGTTAGGTTAAGAATCAATCCTAATGATCCACCACACTGGAGGATCTAACCAAGGATAATCCGAAAGATTAAATAATAGCAACTCACCTTAGGTATGATTCGAGAGATTGAATTATTATATTGGGAATAATTTGCAGACCTAAGAATGAGTTAACACTTGGAACAATCACAACATGGAGTGTTATTAATGACGTCTTGGTAAGCATTGAAGAGCGTTGAAGAATTAAATAGAAATGTATAGATGCAAAAGGACTTAAACAAAGAAGCCGCTCCACACACCTTAAGGCAGAAACCGGGATCCAAACATGCAGTCGAAGAATCACAGTTGATTGCTGACTTAAAACGTCATCAATTGGACCAGTGATGCAATGCACAAGCCCTTCCAGCCATATCGGGTTTCCTCTCTCTCAACATGAAAACTTGGTCTCATTTGTACCCATCGGGAGATACACACGTGTATCTATTAACATCTCATTCTAGACCGTTGATATTGAATAGTGGCAATCTGCTCCAGCCTCCGAGTACTGAAACACCGAAAATGCACTAATCGAGTCTAGAGCCAAGAGGATCAAGTCTAAATCCATGCATGACACATCCATACAAACACTTGTTGAACATCATCAAGTTCACAAGCTGTATCTTAAGAGTCCTATAAAGCAATATTATTGTGATATTTTCCAGATCATCCGAGTGATAACAATGTAATCACACAAAAATGAAGATGGAAATCCTGCTTGAGACCAGCATCAACAAGCTCTTGGTAGGTGAACTGCGAGATTCCTATATGAAATCAAATCTTGTGAAAACGATATCGATTGGTCCAGTTAAATTTAAATTGACGGTTGAAGAATTTTGATAAAAACATGACACTCCTCGATAGTTACAAAAACTCCTTTAACGAGTGACAAATCGTCGATTGATTTTAAACAATTTCCCTCGTTTATCACTAACGTAAACCTGCAGGTCAAACGGTGGTAACGAGGCAACCTCAATCCCATTCAAATGCTCAATCTACGAAGACATACTATCTAGAAAGCTCAAGATTTAAAGACAAAGACTTCCGCAAAACTCGAAATAAAGCTTTTAAGATAATGTTAATAGTATGATCTGTTGGTCAAAGACACAAGATCGCAAGATGGCTTAACCGATCGCAAAGCTTGAAGGAACAAGCTTACAACAAAGACAAAGACCAAGAACACTCGAGCTTAAACGACAAAAGCAATCTTCACTGAGTCTCATGAGAGTGAAGTGTCATAACTGAACTCACTTTGGGGAGATTGTTAGCCTCAATTTTATTGAGTCAATAAAGGAAGCTCGTTCCCGTGTTCAAGACCTCACTTCGGGGGAGATTGTTAGCCTCAATTTATTGAGTCGAACAAGGAAGTTCGGTCACACTACGATGGAACTTCGGTCTTTAATTAGTTAATGTTGTAATAGGATAATATCGGGAATCGGGCTCGTTAGTTAATCTAATATTGTATATGTTTCGGGTTTAATCCCAAGCAAAACCCGAGCCCGGGTCCTAGTTAAATATCCCGCGCGTCACTTTTAAGTGTCGGGGTATATAAGGAACTTTTCCACTTGGAAAAGTAAGTTGTTCATTTTCAAATATAATTCCATTTCTCTTTTCTCTCATTTCTCTCTCTAGTTTCTCTCTCTAGAACAACTCTTTCTTTCTCCTTTCTAGTTCGATTTCGTGATCGATTGTATGAAGTAAAGTGTTAACGGGATCCTACAAGTTTCAAATGCTTTCAAAACATGTCATTTCTAATTTTTTTTATGGCTTATGTGCAAATATCAGTACGTAACCCGGACTTCAAATAAAGGAACGCTTATCTATAAAGATAACTTATCCTAA
>BQNB010095527.1:0-25847 GCA_026074375.1 Tanacetum coccineum
ACCGAAAACTGAACCGAACCGAACCGAAAAAACGAACTGAATTTGTAACCCAATCGAATTCATCATAACCGAACTGAATTAAATATTCGGTTTTCGGTTTGTATATAGTTTTGGCAATCAAAATCGAAAACCGAATTCGTATATAAAAAAAACTATTAAAATTTTATTCTAGTATAAAAACACTTTTTAAGCTTAAAATATTGTTTTTTGCTAAAAATTTATATAATTAAATTAAAAAAAACCTTAAATGATGTGATTCGAGTCAAACCGAAAATCAAACCAAATTCAAATTTGGTTTCAATTCGATTAAGTACAATTTAAATTCGGTTTTGTTCGGTTTAAAAAATGTTATTTGAATTAACTGAACCAGATGAACATCCCTAACTATAGTTTGTATCAACAAAATATCATATATAGTGTATTTTTTGATTAATTAAAGTATAAATTGTATACTACTCAAGTTTAGACGTCTACCTATCTACCTATTATATAAAACAAGCTTTATGGGAAATGATCTTCAAAATAAAATTCTTAAAAAATGACACGTGTCCCACAAAAAATAATCAACGCCTCTCAGTTCTTCAGCATTTATTCTATAAAAAAAACAACTCAAATCTACCTACTATATAAAACAAGCTTTATGGGAAATGATCTTCAAAATAAAATCCTTAAAAAATGACACGTGTCCCACAAAAAGTAATCAACGCCTCTCAGTTCTTCAGCATTTATTCTATAAAAAAAACAACTCAAACTTAATGCCGTACAAAATACAAATCTACCTACTATATAAAACAAGCTTTATGGGAAATGATCTTCAAAATAAAATCCTTAAAAAATGACACGAGTCCAACAAAAAATAATCAACGCCTCTCAGTTCTTCAGCATTTATTCTATAAAAAAAACAACTCAAACTTAATGCCGTACAAAATACAAAAATTAAACTACCAGCGGTTTTTGATTTTTGATTTCTGCAACTATAGATCATCAAAACAACATTCAAAATCAAATTATAATGATTCAATTTCGCCACTTTCAAAAAAACCCCTAATATTATCTATCTATATCGACCAAAAAACATGATTAAATGGATAAGCATACACAAATCTAATCAATCTTTAACATGATATCAATTGATGTTATGTTCAAAATCATCCATTTACAAGGTTAATGATTAATTTAATTTTTTGTTCAAATTAATTTGTTATGTGATTTTTGTGATACGTTTATCTGTTAATAATCATACTGTTTCAAACAAATTGATTTTTATTATTGAAAATTTGAATAAATTTAAATACACATGATTTTTAATTTGGGCATTTGTTATGTTATAGTATGTATTAATTCTTTTTTCTATAGTTGTATTCCAGCATTTGCAAACTTTATACACATATTTATGTTGTTGAATCTGATTTAATAAGTGTGGTTCACTTCTAACTATAATAAATAATATTTGGTGGATGATTTATTATTGACTTATGTGTCACATTTCATACAGGAAAACAAAGGTCTTGAGCTTTTGAAAACTGCGATAGCAAGGCTGGATATAGTAGAAAGGTAATTTCTTGAAACTCTACATCCATAAGAACTTATATGTTGCTCACAAAT
This sequence comes from Tanacetum coccineum, assembly GCA_026074375.1. NCBI lineage: Eukaryota > Viridiplantae > Streptophyta > Magnoliopsida > Asterales > Asteraceae > Tanacetum > Tanacetum coccineum. The sequence goes on from BQNB010095527.1 coordinate 1,606, forward strand.
ATATATTCCTGGCACATTGCATTAGACTTCTTTTTAATTGTCACTCTCGTATATTAGGAACATGTACAGTCTTCTCCCATCATACAGTTAATAGACAAAGCCCATTTATGAAATTTACTCATGGTTGTCTATGTAACGTGATTTTTTCTTATTCTTTGCGTTTCAACTACTCATTAATCCTAACATAAACTTTTGTTTTTATATGATACAGAGATGGAGAATTCAAGCGGAGGCAAATGATGTTGAGAAACTTATGAGTACCGAGACTGTACCTTCACAACATGTTTCGGGTATATAATAAATAGATTTTTTATACCTTTATCACATGATTTAATGACAAAACATACTAACAAACTAATGGTAGTAATACTTTGGAATCCCGACTACATATAAGGCATTAACCATTTTAACAACCTACTAAATTACTTTAGAACCCCGACTACACATAAGGCCTTAACCAGTAGTACAACTTAAGGTAATGCACATCATAATGGTGCTAATGTGTAATTTTTTAAAGGTTGTATTTTTTGGTAATAAGGTATCAGAGGATAAAGATACTTCAGCGATGGAAGCTGCTAAAGGGTGTTATGCTTTCCTTCAGTTTGGTTCATTATTAATGACCATGCCCACTGTTCTACTTGTCAGGTAAAAATTTCATGTATGCTAACTTTTTCATGTCATACTTTCAGTAGGAGAAATATATAGATATATAGAGGTGATTATTGTTCTAGTTTAATTGATAATAAGTAGAATGGACCATTAAATTATATTTACTTGTCTTGTGATATTATCTTGATTTAGTTTTTAGGCTACTCTACTCTACTTGGTTGAAGCTTTGAGGGTGTTTGGTTGTGTGTTTTGAAACTGATTATGTGATATTGTGTAAAAACGAATGGTAAATAATTGCTATTATATTGATTTTCCCTCAATTAATCATTTTTTGTTTGGGTAAAGCTAAAGGGCTTATTGCATATTGGATACTTAAACCCCCATCCTCACCTATATGCAGGTCTCATAATCTCTTATAAGCTTTTTATGATGACTTTTAGTCACGTATAGTGTTCAGGTGCCAGCATGAAATCCAATTGGGCAGTATGTTGTACTCTCTAATAAGCTTTTAATGTATCAAAACAGTGATTGTTATTTCTAAATTATTTTTTCAGGATGGTTTGCTACTGTCGGAACCCAATATCACTTTCACTTCATTATTGAAACAAGAAAAAATAAGATGAGATAAAAATGGAAGAATTGTAAAGAGAAGTTAGAGAGAGAAAGTAAGAGAAAAAAAGAAAATTGAAAAAGAATAAAAAACACAAGAACACGAGATGGTTAATTCATTCAAGATGTAAGAATAAAAAATGAAATCAACATCATTTTCCTGAATGGAAAATGTATATAATACCCTCTCACCACCTCATGGGGCGTGTGGGCTTTTACTTGGGCCAGGCTCGGGATTGACTTGGGCTTTAGGCCCGATACACCATACACTATTAGCTTACATTTACGAGCCCGTTACCTTCTAAGCCTATTACAACGTATATATTATTTAATTGAACGCGAGACCTAATATAATTATGAACGAACTACTTTTTTACCGCGGCCGTATGTTGGCCTTTTTGTTGCGGTTTCTAGCTTTAACACGTATGTCGCTACCTTTTATTATTATTGTTGTACGTTCGTGATAGATAGTCTTATGAATATTTGTGGGTTATTCTCCCGGTGCCGGGTTTGCAATACCTCTTACACACCTGAGCTAATTTTGAGGTTGCTCAACCTTTATTATACGGGATAATATAATTGTGGAGCGTGGCTCCTTGTGTGCGCGTCTTAACAATTGACATAACTTTGCAAAGCGAAAATAATTTTAGGACTTAAAACTTGTGAGGGTAGCTAATCCTCACTTTTTCATTAAGATTCAAAAGACATTACAAAAGAAAGAAAAATTGAAATATTGCCTTCCGGAGCATCATACGTGCCGGGCAGGTGCTTACACTTCATGTATATAACATTTTTTGAGATTACAGATGTTCCACGTTCGCGGAAGTTCATTTCCTTTGCGGTCTTTGAGCTTGTATGCTCCCTTTCCTAATGATTCCGTGACTTCATACGGTCCTTCCCATTTAGGTCCAAGTTTACCTCCGTCCTTGGCGTGGCTTGCATCATTGCTGCGGTAGACCATGTCCCCTGGTTTGAAGCTTGTGCCGCGGACTTTAGAGTTGTAGTATTTTTCCATTTTAGCCTTGCTTTTCGCCTCTTGTATTGCTGCTTGCTCTCTTTTTTCCTCTATGAGGTCCAAATTTATTTCCAAGGCTTCGTCATTCTTTATTAAGTCTACTTCCGCAGTCCGGAGTGTTGGCATGCCTATTTCCGCTGGTATGACTGCTTCCGTGCCGTATGTTAGTGAAAACGGTGTCTCTCCATTGCTTGATTTGATCATGGTGCGGTGTGCCCATAGGACGTGTGAGAGTTCTCCTATCCAATCCTTGCTTCTTTCATCCAATCGAGCTTTGATTCCTTCTCCCAAACTTCTGTTTGCTCTTTCGACCAAGCCATTTGTTTGTGGATGCTTCACGGAGGCAAAACACTGGCGGATACATAGTTTTTCACACCAGTCTTTGAATGGGTTGTCACGAAATTGTTTTCCATTATCCGATACAATCTCCCCTAGTAGTACGAATCTACAGACGATGTTGTCCCATACGAATTTCTTCACCCGTGATAGTCGCGACGGGCTTTACCTCGATTAATTTGGTAAAGTAATCAATGGCTACAATCAAGAACTTGACTTTGCCTAGACCTTCCAAGAAGGGTACGGCTATGTCGATCCCCCATTTGTAGAATGGCCACGGAGACGTGATGGGGGTTAAGTTCTGTTGCGGATTTCTTGGAATGGGGCGATGGACTTAGCAGTTATTGCATTCCCTTATTAATTTCCGCGCATCTGTGTGCATTGTTGGCCAGTAATATCCTGTCCGGATAGCCTTAGCGACCACGGATCTAGGACCGGAGTGCATGCTGCAAAATCCTTCGTGTATTTCTTTAAGGACGTAGTTTGCTTGAAGTGGTCCGACACACCGAAGCCATGGTCCCAAGAAAGATTTCTTGTATAAAGTTCCATTGATCCTAAGCCATCTTGCGATCTTGTGTCTTTGACCAACATGCTCATACTATTGCATTATCTTGAAAGCTTTAAATCAGAGTTAGCGAAAGTCTTTGTCTTTCAATCTTGAGCTTTCTAGATAGTATGTCTTTGTAGATTGAGCATTTGAATGGGATTGAGGTTGGCCCCGTCACCACTGTTGACCTTGCAGGTTACTTTAGGTGATAAACGAGAAAATAGATTTGAAAAACAATCGTACGTTCACTCGTTAAAGAAGTTTTTGTAACCACGAGAGTGTCCAGTTTTTTATCAAAATTCATCAACCGTCAATTCCATTTACTAGACCAAATGGATATCCAGTTGTCACAAGTTTTGATTCATAAAGAAAATCTCGCAAGTCACCTACGAAGAGCTTTTTGATGGCTGCTCAAGCAGAAATTCCATCTTCATTTGTGGAATACATTAGTATCACTCGGATGTCTGGCAAATAACACAATAATATTGCGTAGTAGAAAACTCTTGATAATTAATCAACATTTCTAGGTACATAAATGTTATCGATTCCAAGAGACATGTCGAGAAGAATATTTTTTGAAACATTTTCTGATTTTTTTTGATTTTGTATTTTCTTTTTGAAATTTTATATTTTTGTATTTGGTTTTATAAAAAATATTTACATGTTGACCTCAGCATTGTTATGTGATGGTGAAATAGTAATTCCAACTCTTGTCGTGATGTAGTTGTCTTGTCTGCTGGAGGAACAACTTTTGGAACCAGCTTTGAACTTGACAGTTCATTGCTGTGGTCGTGAATTCCGAGTTCTGAACTGTTATGATCAGAAGTCATTGCTTATTCATCAAATAAAAATTCCTTGAAGCCCTGGTTTCTCAGATGTCAGTCTTTTTAGCAACCAAACTCGGAGTCCTTCCTTTGTAGGATTTAAAGATGTACCTGCATGTATGTTAAGTGTAACTGCACTAACATCAAGAGTTTGTTTGTATTCATATTGGTTAGTGATATCGTCATTTGAACCATTTGTGGGTTCACTATCAACCTTGGTTGTGCTAGAGGTTAATATCTTTCCAGTAGGAATCCACTTAAGACCAATTGTCTTGAAACTTTTACCCGTCGGTTTCCACCTAAGACAAGATCTAGGAGTCATTATTTTCTCATGCACAACGGAAGTCTTTTTTATTAAAGACCTATGTCTTTTTGGGATATGTCTTTCTGGTTTCTTTGCAACACTTGTTTGCTCTACGGGTTTGTATCTCGTTGTTGTCTTATAAGATGGAACCTTAGCACGTGAGTTGACTTCATTCAGGAATTTTGTTACACAAGAATCATGATTGGCATTAAAGACACATTTCTGACATGTTGAGCAAACAAAATGTTTGGAGTCAGAAAAATTTTTAGAATTCCTAGAGTGTTCTGCTATAGGCACAGTCTTTGTCGTGACGCAACTACTCTTAGATGCAGGCCAATTCCTAGATTGTCTGAGTTCTTGATGGCTTAGGTTTTGGTTTGCTACCATTTGCTGTGCTTTGTGATCTAGCAGAAGGCATCACACTAGGTTCTGAATTCCTACTGCTTTCTTGTGTCTTTTTCTTAGCTTCCTTCTTAGGGGGTTAGTTTTTTTTGAATTTTTATGAACCATGTCATTTGAGCTATACCTAGATGAGCCAGGTGCAATCATGTGATGAGGTTTTGCAACAACAGATTCTTTTTCCTTAGGCAAATAATGTGTAGTGACTGGTTTTGACAAATCGTTATTGACATCAACTTGGGAGGCAAACCATTGCTTTGAAATTCTAGGTCATTCAGACTTAAACGCACAGTCGTTGTTTAACAATGATTGGTTTTCTACGTGGGTTGTAAAAGTCGGTTTCTTAGATTGTACGATTTTGCAAACTTAGTATTCACACTATTTCCTGTTAATTTTCTTAACTTATTTTTTTAATGTTGCAATTGCAAACCCTTTTTCCTGAAGTTGAGCTTTGGATTTATCATTAGTGCAATCAAGAAGTTGTGTGTTTTATGTTCTTCGCTCTCCATTGTGTTCGATAGAATCAACAGTTCTTTGTAATGCCTTATCAAAGTCTCATTTTCCTCATTTAACTTAAGCCACTTTATGTTTTTTCCCAATTCGATGTTTATGTTTCAATTACTCTATGGTCATGTTTAACCTTGGTTTCATTTACTTTTTACTTCGAAAATTGACCATGTTGCCCTTCTTTTAAGCTTGATTTTGATATTTATGTTCAAGATTTAACACTATGGTGCTTCCATTCTTAAAAAAATCTTTTGAAATTAGGCACATACGGTTCTTTTCTTGAGACGTATATTTTTAAATTCGAGGGATTGATTTTGAGAGTTCTGTTGTAATGGTTATCAGTAAATTTAGCAGGCAAAGGACATGTGTCATGACATTGTTCAGCATTCTGGTCAACCTCTCCTTCATTATTGAATTCAGGTTGCTCAGTATGTTGTTGTCCAGTAGCAAAGATATTGATTTCAGCAGTTGTTTGTTCTCAACATTGCTCTTCATCAATATATGGGTCTTGATATCTGCATCTTCTGCATGTGCATCATTTTCCTTCCCCTCCTCCCCTTCCTTTTCCCCTCCCCCCCCCTACCCCTACTTCCCCCCCCCCCCCCCCTGGACGCTACCTACCCCCCGCCCCCCCCCCACCCAACCCCCATCATTACCCCGTCCTTGCCCCCCCCCACCCCCCCCACCCCCGGGGCGCCCCCTGCCCCCCCCCCCTTCACACCCCCCTCCCCCCCTTCATCCCCCTTCCCCCCCCCCCTCCTCCCTCCATCCCTCTCCCCCCCTCCCCCTCCCCCTTCCCCCCCCCCCCCCCCCTCGCTCCCTTCTTCCCCCCCCCCCCCTAGATTGCCACCCCTCCCCCCCCCCCCCTTCCCCACCCTTCCTTCCCCCCCCCCCCCCCCCCCCTCACCCCCCCCTCCCCCCCTATCCTCCCACACCCCCCCACCTTCCCCCCCCTGCCCCCCTCACCCACACACCCCCCCCCCCCTCCCCTCCCCCCTCCCCTCACCCCCTCCTTCTTTTTTGTTAGTAGCTATGAGGTAGACGTTATTTCGAATTTCAAGTTGATTGGGGGTTTTGGGGTTCTCCCTCCCACTCCTCCTCCCCCATCTCATCCTACCCCCTCCCCCCCACTCCTCCCCCCTTTCCCCCCCCCCCCCCCTCCCTTTACTTAGGCCCAAATTGCGGAATTACTTCTATGATTTGCTGCTTGTATCATGCTCTTTTGATTCTGTCCCAATGCTTTCTATGTTAACCAAACTAACATCCACTGCTTTTCCCGTATCAATCTTTCCCTCTATTGTCTGCATTTGTCTTTCATTCACCCAGCTGTTATTCTCTTCTTTATGCTTTGCTCTTTCATCAATCGACTTCTTAACAGATTCCATGTGTTGGATTAGTGTGTCACGGAATTCTGGAATCGCAAGTTGAGTGTATTGGAGAAAATAGTTCTGTGTCATTACAACAAATTCATCATCCAAATACATCGTACTTGATGTAAACATCTGAAAACTGTCGTCTCGAGTACTTTAAAGAAGTTGGGATCCAAATCTCTTGAAAATTCTTCTTTGTCAAGTTGCTTTTCTAGTTGATCCATGTTTAGGAACATTGTGCCTATAAAAGTTTCAACATCTTGACCAAGAGTGTTGCAAATGCTCGTTGGCAATCCAGACTCGATTCGAGTTCCTTTTAAGTTGTCGTTGATATGAAAGATGCTTAATGTGTGAATGAAGTTTTCAAAAAGATACCATGCAACTCTTTTTTGCTTTGTCTTCTGAAATAGCATCCAATGCTTTAACTTCTTGAACTGTGCATTCTTGAATCTGTAACTTTTTGTCATCCAACCTTTTCTGAATCGTTTGTGCATGAATGATTGTTTTGAGCATATAATCTTCAATGAAATCAAAGTTTTTGAGTGTTATTTTCTTTGGAAAAGTGAGGTTCCATGCTAGATTATGCGCGGATGTCCTTTTCTTGCATACATACCATCTAAACGTGAAGCTATTATTAGCACGAAGCTAAAAATTTCTCAAATTGTGACTTGAGCACCTAAGGCATCTTCTGGCCGTTGGACTCTAAGAAATAGTTTCTTTGTAATATAAGTTGTTGTTCAGTGTTTCATGTTCTGAGAGAACGTTCTTGTGAATGTGTCAACATCTTCACCAAAAATATGACTAAATGCACGTTCAAATTCACTTTTAGTGATGCCTTGTTCAAGTATCCGTGTGAAATTTGATTTAAGTGTACTAAGACCGTTTAGGCAACCACCTTTCAAGATCTTTGCTTGTTTTAGCATTTGTTGCATGTCTTGTTCATCTGAATACGAACACGAAGATAAAGTATCTTTCGTTTCCATTTTACCGTGAATTGTGAAGTGAAAATGATTTGTAGGATCTTAAGCAGGTAAAGTGATTGTTGTTGTTGTGGAAAACTATTTTACAGGATTTTACAAGTCTTGACTAAACCGAGAAAATACAAGAGTATTTCGCGGGATTTTACTAAATCAAGAAAAACCATAAAAATAGAATTATTGTTGGTGAAATCGTTGTTGTTGTTGAAGAACGTAAGCTTTTGAAACGATTAATGAGCTTAAAACGTTGAACGGTGCACGAATTTTGAGCTTGAAATGATTAACGGTTGATTAAAACTCAAATAAGGACAAACGGTGTAAGCCTAAATTAACAAAAAGTGTTTTAAAAGAAACAAATGACGAACTTTGAAAACCACCTTAAGTTCAGGGACTGCATGTGTACATTTCCAATTTTGGTTTAATAATTAGAAATTTTCCCACCATTTTTCCTTTCTTGTTCGTTTGAAACTTATAACAAAATAACGAATGTAAATTTAATCCCGCGGAGTTGTACGGTTATCGTCGGTGAAAACCGAATATATCACGTTGATCGAAACGACGACACGAACACGATGATATAATTCTCAAGTCCCGTCGTTTACCGTCACTCGAAACCAAAAAAACCAAAAATTAGTTAAAACATGTAAGTTTTTGTCCGTGGTTGATGTAGTTCGGTTCCTAAAGGGTTTTTGACTAGTTCGGTGCTCTACAAACTTGACTAGATCTTTCAACTAGCTCGTTCGGCTCTTAATTTTTTTCGTTGTTCGGCTCTCAAGTGGTGTTGCTAGTTCGGCTCTACCTTGAAGAAACTAGTTCGGTCCTTGATGAAATCACTCGATCGGTTGTCAAATGACTTAACTCGTTCGGCTCCAAGAAAATACACTCGTTCGGTGCACACTAGTCGAGAACTCGTTCGGCTCTACAAAAGTTCCACTCGTTCGGTGGTCTTTGAAATGTTACTCGTTCGGTTCGTTTTGTTTTTCTACTCGTTCGGCTCTCAAGTGAATGATCTAGTTCGGCTCTTTCAAGATTACACTCGTTCGGTTGATGAACTTTGAACTCGATCGATTCTCATGAGTATAAGACTCGTTCGGTCAACATTGTTAAAAAGCTCGTTCGGTTCTAGTGCTTTTACTCGTTCAAACAGTGTACAATAAAAAACAGCCACAAAAAGATCTAAAAAGCTATAAACTAAGCTTAAATGATCAATATAAAGAAGACACTGTTTTGAAAAACATCAATAAAGAATACACGAAAAATATAGTTTTGGCACAATAGTTGACAAAGAGTAAAAAAAACTGAATTAGCCGAGTGAAAAGAAAGAAAAAAAATACTTAAGCCATAATAAGCCGAATCCAATAAGCTTAAACAACCACAAATCACTAAACCCACCCGTGGCGAGTGATACCAAATGTCGGAACCCAATATCACTTTCACTTCATTATTGAAACAAGAAAAATAAGATGAGATAAAATGGAAGAATTGTAGAGAGAAGTTAGAGAGAGAAAGTAGAGAGAAAAAGAGTTGGTTAATTCTTTCAAGTGAAAAATAAAAAAAATAGAATCAACACCATTTTCCTTGAAGGAAATATGGCTTTTATATACTCTCTATACAACTACATGGGCGTGATGGGCTTTTTACTCGGGCCAGGGTCAGGATTGATTGGGCTTTAGCCCGCCTACATATACAATATTAGGTTACATTTACGAGGCCCGTTACCCTTCTAGCTCCTATTTACAAACGTCATAATTTATTAAAGTGACCGGACACTATATATATGACGGAACTTCCATTGTTTGACTCAATATTTTGAGGCTAACAGCTACATATCCTAATATATTACGTCGTCAGGGACAAGTGATGCGACAAGTGTCGTTTGAAGTCCAACCAACGAAACCCTAGGAATGTTATCATTGTGATGACGCTTCATATTATTCAACAAATTCTTAGTGATCGTGTTTGACCCATGTGGTAATTCAATCGACCCATAATCTATTTGGAAGTACGTTCATTTTTTGTTCATGTTTTTTAGTATCCGCATTAAAAAATATCTTTCCCTTCCCATTTGTTTTAGATGGAAGCTTTGACCTATTACTTAGAATGGGTCAATTCAGGTTGATTTTAGCAACGAAATGGATCAAAAGGATCAAGAATAGCCCGAATTGCACTTTCCCCAAGATGCAATAAGTCCTTTGGCTTTACCCAAACACCCATTATCTACTTAAGAATAAGCAGATAAGCCGATAAATTTAGACTATTAATGGACTTAATGATTGCACATATTTATCCTCATAATTAATTAGTGCATGGTTATTTTGCAGTAGACGTTTGTTGACATGAGCTCTTTACTATTGTTGTAATGAAGAAATTGCGAGGTTCACTAAGGATTGCTAAGCGCATGGAAGTCGCACAAAGTGTACCTGTAATGCGTATAACATCCTATATTATTTTCTCATGTTCTCCCTGGCTTTCGGTACCATCCTACTGACAAGGAACTTGTGGATTACTACCTTCAAAAAAAGATCAACTCGAGAAATTGAATTAGACGTCATCAGAGATGTCGATTTTTACAAAATTAAACCATGTGATCCTTAAGATACGAATACTAATAGCATCACAATATTTGTCAACCGGTATACATAAATGTGGATATGGATGATTAAGCTCTTCAATTTGTTTGAATGTCAAGGTCTCGATATTCTGCCATCCATCGAATGACTATCTAGATATCATATGAATTGTACACATGCATAATTTATTTTATCCTACTATCATAAATGATTTCTACTTGAAAGATTCGCCCGTGCTAATTTTGTGATCTTAAGTAGAACTATGCAGGCTATGTACCGAAGAGAAAAATGATTGGTATTTCTTTAGTCATAAGGATAAGAATTATCCGATTGGTTCTCGCACAAATAGAGCTACTGCAGCTGGATTTTGGAAAGCTACAGTAAGGGACAAAGCTATTTACTCTAAGCATGGTTTGGTTGGAATGAGAAAGACGCTGGTGTATTATAAAGTTCGTGCACCTTATGGGCTAGAATCAGATTCGGATTAATGCTAGTATCGCCTTGAAACAGATGAAAATGCGACCTCAAAACTTGTAAGTCGAGAAAAAACATACTAATATTTGCTTCTTCTAATGAAAATCTATCATAAAATGTTTCTGCACTTCTTTGTAATTACATATTCCTATATGTAAGTTTCTGATTAGTGTATTTCCAAGGAATCCATCAAAACTACAAACTTTAAATTTGTTTTTACACTCCAAAGAATATCAGAGTAGGTCATTATATGGTCATAACTTAAATCATTTTTGTATTCGAAACAGGATGAAGGATTGGTGGTATGTAGGTTATTCAAGAAAATACTACCCATAGTGAGGAGATCAAGTGATAATTTTTTAATACAGAAGGGTCCCCCCCCACCCCCCCCCACCACCCCCCCCCCCCCCACCTCCCCACCCCCACACCTATAGTTTTATTATAGCGGCAACGTTACAGTTTTGTTTTTTATTGTATCTTAAAACTTGTTATTGCAATTCTCTGGTTATAAGTTGAAATGAATGCACCTTGCTCATCTTGCCTTTTGGAATTTCTTTACATCATGGTATAGAACGTATCCTTGAATCAAGTGGGAGGCTTTTCAGACCGGTGTAGTTATCAAGGAAGGCTGGTTAGGAAACTTTCGTGGACAGCGTAGTCATATCAGTCATTACTCATAAAAGTGAGTATTTTCATAGCTTTGTATATATCTATTTTCTTATTTTATTTTTATAAGTTTTTATCTCGGTATGTATACATGTATATGCACTATTGACTTGCTGGTATTTAGAGATGATATGGAGAATGGGCTTAAAAAAATATTATTCTTAGTGTTTTATTATTCGAATTTGTGACCAAGTGACACACTATGTAATTACATAAAAAGCATGATTAGTAGTTGTATTATTTATCTATACATACAAATTTTTTTGTAGTGAAATTGTAGTACCTTACATGTCAAATTTGGAAGGAAAACAACTGAGCTCGATAAGTTAATCTGAGTATTATTGCTATTGTCATTCATCACTACATGTCTGTACTATGAAAGTGGCCACTCAATTATGAAATACGACACCACTTTTATTGTAATTCCAAACATGAGAACCATTGTTTCTCTATGTTGTTTTGCCATGGAGGATAATGATGTTAAATGAATGGTCATCATTACGTTTCATTTGTTATCACAAGGAGGGCATTATTAAGAACGTATTTGTGTGATGTATTGTTTCTTTTTATATTATAACTAAATAACTAAGTTGTAGATTTAGCTTCTAACTTTTTGTTTGCTGGAGTAAAGTTTATTGATCTGTTAGCATTTAATAATTGTTATTTGGTTATTATCTAAGTTGAACGGATGGTAGAAAGTGTATGTGATGCAGGCATTCGTACACAAAGACTAGAAAAAAAATTATTCACAACTTGGAAGTGTTCTCATAAGAAAATGAAATGTGTTCCTTTGAGAATTGAGATAAGGCCAAAGGATCTTGCTAATAACCAGGTAAGAGAATGATCGCTAAATATTTGGATGTGTTTCCTCTTGAACTCGTCAAATGGGCCAGAGTGTCGTAAGGCTTAAGAGTAAGATATGTATGGATCGGGTGTTTGGATTTCTCACTGAAAGTGTTGCTCTTAAAGGGTCTATTTTCATTGCACATTGAAACTACTAATAAAGAGGGTGTTTGCGACTACTTATTGAATTGTTTATTCATTTGTTATGACAAAGACAGTAACTATACCGACAAAAACACTAACGTTGTGTACAAGATAGTTTTACATGAAATCTGAATCTTTTTACTAAAATGGATCTATGTGTTTGCCAAGGTAGAAACCTTTTTATCAAAAAAAAGATGTGTGTTGATTTATGCAAATTTGCTTAATATATTCAATGTGAATTAGGATGAGTGCATCTATTTATCATTTGTTTAGTATTTCGGTATTTTTAATTATGTAAAACGAAATCATGCATTTTTACAACAAACATTGTTTATAAAGAAATCTTTATAAACGTAGCTACTTTTTGTTAAAAAAATCAAGGTTATTTAGTTTGTTTGCAGATGTTTTGCAAATAACATTTTACCTTAACTTCTTAGTTTGTAATATTATATCAGGTGGAGCCTTGAATTTTCCTTTTTCTAAAGCGAAAATTTCTTTCGGGGTTTTCGTAAGGAGTGAAAACCTATCTGGCTTCCGATCCGACCTTTGCTTGTTTTTGAAACCCTTTTTGAAATTTGGCTTGTTTCCTTCTTCTGGTTGCCTCCACGGCGCGGGTGCTTTTTTCCGACTATGACTGAATGCGGCGACTTCCCCTTGCAGAAAAGACGTAGTCACCCTGTACATCTCGTCCATTGATCTCGGGATTTTCTCGTACAAACGTTTGATCAACTCAGGGTGGGTTATCCCGTGCATGAATCCGGAGATCTTCATGCATTCCGGTGCTCCTTCCACGTCCAGGACTTCTGCTTTGTATCTTTCCATAAAGTCCTCCGTGGATTCTCCATTTCTTTGCTTGATATGGTGTATTTCCACCGGATCCTTGATGTGTTTTGTTTGCTGGAGATAATTTTCCCTGAACGCTGCTCTTAGATCTTCATAGCTGTCAATGGATTCTTTTGGGAGCTTGTCGAACCAGACCCTAGCATTTCCAGTGAGCGTTGAGTTGAACATATGGCACCACGTTGGCATTGCCCACCTCTCTGTTTTCGCAGCAGACTGGAATAGCTTTAAGTGGTCTTCCGGATCCCCGCTTCCGTCGTATGTCTTGACATGGCTAGGCATCCTTGTCCTTGGGAAATCGAAATGCCGGATCCGAGGTGTGAAAGGGTTTCTTTCCTCACACGTCCAAGGCTGAGAGAGATCATCTTCGTAGGTGTTTGACCTGTGCCTCTTTGATTTGGATTTCCAGTGACCTCCCTCGCTGTCTTCACTCTCCGAATATCTGTTGTTTCCTCGGGGCGATGTGCCCCTGTGATGATGCTTCCTTGGTTGCACTTCGGTTCCCTTCGCGTGGGAACTCTGGTGGCGGCTGTCAGAACGTGCAGATGCGCTTTGTTCTTTTCCCCCCAACCTATTGAATACACCTCCCTCCTTCCGCGGCCTGGGCCCAGGTGAAGGAGGTCTGTTTCGTCTGAGTCTTCTGAAGACACTGGCAATTGGTGACGGGCTTCGGGAGTGCTTATTTCCATGCCTCCTTCTCGGCTCTGTCCGGGCGGTTGGTGTCTTGGATTCGGAGTAGTGCGACTCTTCGTGATTTCTTGGATTTCTTCCGGATTCATCACCGTAGAGTAGGCGTGCCTTTACTGCGTTGAGCTTATCTTGCTGCTCTTTTTCTTTTTGCATTTTTTCAGCGATGAGCGACAACAGATGGTGGTAGTTTTTGTCGCACAGTTCTTTTAGGACCTCGTCAAACGTAGGCTCCTCGAAACCTTGTGGGCCACTTCTTCCCCTGGTGTTCCGCACGGCGGATGTAGGAATGGTCGGGGTGTGCTGTTCGCGAGTGCTCATGATGAGTATTTTAGAAAACGCGGTTGTGTTTGGGTCCCACAGATGGCGCCACTTGTTAGTACAAAATAAGTGTCGGGCTTAAAATAGGGCTCAAATCCTTCGTTGGGCCGGGCCTTCGAATGATTTGGAATCAGATCTTGTACTAGAGCAAGAGAGATAAGATGATTTCCTGCATAATTAAATGAAAACCGTTAGCCTTACCGCGGGGACGGACCCCGCGATTAGACTCCGGCGTGAGAGTAAGTAAACATGTAGAGGGAGAAAGTGCGTGTATGTAGAGTGAGAAAATCATATCGTTCATTGTGTCAGAGGGTCCCTTTTATAAGCGAGTGAAATATTAGGGTTTCCTAATATTTCGTTTGTTTCGTTAGTGGCCGGAGTGGGTCCCTTGTCGGGCAAGGTTCCGCAGTAATCGTGTGTACGGATGCGTGTGTTTTCCGCGGATGGAAGTAGCCTATGGTTAGGTCCGCGTCCGTTTTGCTGTGTCCGGGCCGTTACCAGCGCAGGAGTGGGTTTAGTTTTGGCCCATGACTGCTACGTTGGGCCCAGAAGCCCAAGTGTCAGTGTGACCCAAGCCCGGAGGCTTGGTATACCTACTATACGTCATCAAGTCCCCCCAGTCTAGTATGATATTGCCTGCAGACCATGTCAAGGTTTTTGAAAAAAACAATCTGTCATGAGATAAACCATAGTAAACTTTTTAAGGAAAGCAGATACAATGGCTTTGGAGGTCTATTAACGGACTTAAACAATTTGGTTCCATGGGTAAACACGGGGACTGTGTATAGGGGCTAACAAAAAATTTTATAATTGCTAAGGAATATTTTCGAATCTATATATGGTTAGAGAATTCAAATGGACCTCTCACGATCCAACTTGCCACGTTAGCGGCCCAACCGGACACCAACGACCTATTAGTGATGGCTCTCAACTTATAATTAAGCTTCATTTGAGGCTTTTCGGGGGGCTTATATGAAAACATGAATCCGTAGAAAGAATCAAATGTTTATAAGAATACTTAACGGGCCACAGCGGGCCCCCAATAAGGACACGACAAGCCCAACAGGGCCCAACTAGAGGCCCAACGAAGTTGGTATATAAGCTCTACGAGCTTATTAAGGTAACCTACGAGCTTATTGAAACTTATATATGCCCTTATACCTTTATAAAACCTAAAATGAAAATCTAAATGGACGTGGTACTAATTTTCAGTATATGGTTGTTGGGAAACTGAAGCCCAATAAGCTCAAAATAAGCTCATCCGAGTTTCAATAGCAATACCGCTTTAGCTAACTTTATTAAGCCTTAAAGAATGCATTTGTTATACCAGGAGTAACTAATTATGCTACTAGTTGTAATGACTTTACACCAGTAGTAAAACTATAATTTACTAGTTTGTAACCATTATGGTATCGACAGTACCATGACAATTGTATCTCTACCAGGAGTATACTAATTGCTACCCCCAAGATAGTTATGGACTATTACTACTAGTTTAGTAAACTTTAACATTACCATGTTTGAATACCATTATGGTACTACCAGTACTAATGACAATATTATTCTACCAGGAGTAACTAATATACTACCAGTACTAATGACAATATTATTCTACCAGGAGTAACTAATATGTACCAGTACTAATGACTATACCTTCAGTAGTAACTATTAAAGACACTAATATTTTAATTTTTGTAAACTTAAAGGGACTCATTAATGTAATTATCAAAATCTAAGGGTTTCACTAGTGTAATGTTTATTATTTTATAAATCATAGGACTAAAGCTGTAATATCTAGAAGCTTATGTGTACATTTGTGATCAAAGGAGTTATTAAAACGCTTTAAAGAATCAGTCGATTATTAATCTATATTCAGACATTAAACGGGGGTTAATTTACTGACTTAATTGATATAAGCATATTAATTAAGAACTTTTATCCGTTTTCCCAAGAGCCAGCAAACATCTCAAATATATTAAATACGTTATACACCACCACAATAAGTGATATATCAGTACACATTAACTAGCAATTTATTGTAGTTTATACATTGAGTCTTTAGCCTAAATTGTAGACTAAAAGACTGGCGTTATTACTTAGGTTTATTTGCACGGCTTGTTTTAGTGATTCATA
The DNA here is from genome assembly GCA_026074375.1 of Tanacetum coccineum. Taxonomy (NCBI): domain Eukaryota; kingdom Viridiplantae; phylum Streptophyta; class Magnoliopsida; order Asterales; family Asteraceae; genus Tanacetum; species Tanacetum coccineum. The sequence continues at coordinate 17,781 of BQNB010095527.1, forward strand.
CTTGGGATATTATTATCATTTTCCAGAGGATATTCACTCAGGTGAGTTAACTAGCCATATGTTTTACAATTATTTAAATGATTTACATGACTTGGGGTGATGAACATGCTTTGTTTTAGACTAATTGGACGCAAAGTGTATATTTTTTTACCCATGAGTAAGTGTGTTTCATGAGTTACCATAACCCAGTTTTTGTCCAATCCGATACATGAACTTCTTAAATGCATAGATTTGATAGGGAAATTACATTATGTTGGAAGCTGCGAAATCGTTATGGTTAGAATATATTAGGGAATGACAATCCCCAGTTACGGCGTGATATTGCTATCAACGGATTTAAACGAACGCATACATACTTGGGTACGAAATCTGGGATGTTGACAGGGGTTTGCACATCATTACACGGACACACGTTGGCAATTATACTTGCATTAACATATGTCGTGATTCATGTGTCATGTTGCTTAGGAAATCATGTAATTACATTTTTATGATGTTTGCATTTGTTGCTTTATCATACACTTGAATTCTTGCGGGGGGTACATACATATTGTTTTACATTATACATTTGAATTCACCAACGTTATGTTGACTTTTTTTTTTTTATGAATCGTTTTTCAGGTCAATAAGGCTCGAGGTACTTTGATACATTGGGATGTTAATAATTTGATGAGTCAACACTTAAGATTTGGGGTCGTATCTATTCATTTTGGGGGAAATTTGTTTATAAACCGAAATCTTTATTTATATTGTTGAAAACATATTTTGAAGCATGGGCCTTTGTTAACTAACAAGTATTTTGTCTAATCTCCTATGTATCTTTTTCAAACGATCACGTTTAGTAGGTCGTTATCAAAATTATTTGCTAATTGATCCATAAATGTTTAGCCCTCAGTTATTCACAAACATTCCGTTGAGGTGATCAGATTGGAGGGGTTTCAGGATTGAGTTGGACATGAGACCATGAGTGTTAGAGAAACTGAGTCTAAAGGTTTGTCTGGGTCTATTACCATTTTTCTAATCGGTTTTTCCCCCCATAATATTTAGGATTTTAGACGGGACATAAAACATGCAAGTACTTGTTGTCTTCTAGAGGCATTTATGCTTACTGGTAATATGGCATTGCTTTTGCTTAGTTAGGGTCTAATTAGTGATTTCATGAGCTGTGGGTGTATCCGGGGTGGTGTTTTGTTTTTTGGGTCGTGTCGTTGATTGTGTACACGGGAGGATGGTTGCGGACTGTCAGAGATGTGAGAGAAGGCAAGTGTTGGTACATATGACTGATTGTTGGCATTGTGGAGTGGGGACGTAAGTTTCTCACTGTAGTCTGCGAATCTGCTGTTACCTACACTTCAGATTCACCAACTTGAGCCCTCGGCCAGAGCCTTCTGGGGAGCCGATTGATAACCTATCTGAGGGGAGGCATTCCAATGGCAGTTCATCGTTAATTAGGATTACGACGGTACTCCCAGATAAAGCCAAGTAAGTAGCCCCACCACTTCCACACAGGTTTACTTTACCAGGCCAGATGGATATCAAGAAGACCCCACAGTTCTCGTAGGACGAGGATTGTGCGTTCCCGATGCTCTTATGTGTCGTACAGGCACCAGGGATCATTATCTAGTGAACATGAGACTTATTTTCTCCCTGAGTATTATATATAGAGGATGAGCATGACGTTTCGGCTGAGACATTCACCATTAAAAATTAATCGAGCAGCAGTTGCAAGCGCCAGACGCAAAGCTACCTCTGCAGAGAGCAGGCCAGTACCTCTGTTGATTCACCTACTACTGAGTCACCCGAAATATGTTACTGAGTCGGATCCCGAGGATGGCATCCAGTAGGAGTTCGAGGATGAGAGACCAGAGGATGGTCGGTTGGACTTTACTATGGACGGGGGAGATGATGGAGTATGTTGATGACGGGTGATTCATTCTAGGGATGACGCCAATGATGTCGGATTGATCGGATGAATGGAGGACAAGGAAGGAGGAGGATGTGGGAGCACTTAGATCCGGCCTACTTGCTGTTGTTGTACCTGTTGATGAGCCTGTTTTCACACCTGCAGGGAATAGATGCATGTTATACCACCTCCCTCAAATGACATTACTATTGGGGGCTACGGTTATTACCGTCCGCCTCGAAATTCATTTCACCTTCCCACCAGTGGAAGATGGTTGAGAGATTTTCTGTACCATGACTACTACGTCACCATTCACCAGCCTATCTCCACTATCAACCGCCCTCTGCAGAGCGAGGCGCATTGCTTGGTGCATGGCCCCAACCGGTTATTCACCACTTAACTACATCATTTGGGTGTCCAACCCAAATCAGAGGACACTCAGGATAGCATCCACGGCGGAGCTTATTGATGCAAGGTTACTGCCGCTATTACCACATCAACACCACTCACGCCTTCTTTTATAACTTTACATCCCAGGGTTGTCCGTAGGGATGACATCCCGAGTCTGGCTGCCTCCCCGCTGAGAGGGTTGTATTTGTACTCATTAGGCTCCAGATACGAATGTCGGGGAGAGTTCCCACTGCTAGTCCTTCAGGGTCAAGGGATTGATTATTGGGGTTTTTGTCAGCAATGGTAGATGCTTGTAAGAGAAGGCGACAGGGGAATAGAGGTGTCAGCTGTATGGGTTAGGGGTTAATTTTGGTAGATCCGGCAGAGAGCAGAGAGGCCTAGTTCCAGAGATAGACACCTATGACCGTGGGGAAAGGCAATACCTAGGGTCACAGAGCTTGCTTTTGAGCTCCAATGAGGAGTAGTTTACAAAAGGACTTGTATGCTGTACTAGAGGATGCTCAGGATAGTTAGGTCTCGTATATCACAACGAGTCGATATGGACTCGAGCGGGTGATTTATTATGGGGGATAGGATGTACTCTTTCCAGGAGACAGTTTGGTGGTGGGAGGAAAAAAAGGAGGGCATATGCTTACCCGAGTGGCTTGGCTCACTCGATTGGGTTGAGTCAGGAGACTATTCAGGAGCTTCGACACATAGTGATCATGGTGTATGCACACGAGACCACATCCAAGGCTCAAAGACACAGCTTCTGCTGCAGAGTTCTATCGTTCAGAACACCAGCTTCAGGTACTTGTGACTCGCTTTCATGATGCAAGCTGGGCTGAAGTTTCGTAGCGCTTCGAGAGACTGATAGTATTTCCGTCAGGACCAGATAGTAGAGACTCTCCGAGTCATCAGAGGATTATGAGGCAAGAGATGAGCGAATGTCAGGCGATTGTTGTTAGCACTGCCGAGAGAGAGCAGCAGAGGAGAGCTAGACCTGCCAGGACCAGAGGGCTAGGATTCCTGTTCTCAGGATGTTCTGGAGATTGCCGACAGTCACATCTAGTGATTTATATTATTGTAATCCTTGCTGGTCTTGTACAGGCATAATGTTTTAAGTATTAGGGGGGGTTTTCACCGCTAGCATTGTCCTTAGATCTTTTGTATTATATTGTGTGTACTCTCACAACTATTTCATGTAAAATTTTCACAGTTATGATTGAAAAGGGATGTGTTACTTTGTACTATATATCTATATCTCATGTGTTGATTTATCTCATCTATATATTATTATATTTTGTCATATAACCTCATGTTTTGTCCTTTGTGATCTAGACAAATCATGGCACCTACAACCAGAAGAGGACCAAATACCCCTGTTAACGACACCAATCCAAACAACATGACTCCAGAATCCATCCAAAGAAATGATAAGACCTAGCTCTTATTACGAAACTCCACCAATGGAGTGGGAAAAGCCACAGTTAGCCACGGGGATAACAGAAGGAAAGTGCAAACTGCACTCGAGCCACTTGTTTTTCACGCTGACTTCATGAAAGTGTCAAAATTTGAACTTCACGGGACTGAAGGCGTGGTTGGTTTAACCCGGTGGATTGAAAAAGATGGAGTCAGTTTTCATATCAGTGGTTGTGTAATGCGAATCAGTATATAGTTTGCCACCTGCACTCTGTTAGGTGCTGCTATTTGACTTGGTGGAATGGCCAGCAAGAATTTAAGACCTTAGGTCCTGAGGCATATGCTAATGACTTGGGAGAAGTACTCAAGAAAAGATGGGACATGTATTGTATGTAGGGTGAAATCATAGAAATGTGAAATCGAGCTGGGGAAACCTAAAGGTCAGGGAAACGATTTGTTCCAGCATTACAATGAAGGTTTACATGAGTTATCCCCTGATATGTACCAAGTTTTTGCCATAAACCGCGAAGGTTACATTGTACTATCAGTAGACTTTACATGACAAACAATTTATGGGAACGTCAAGTCGCCGACCCAAGACGATGGAATGAGGGATATTGAGTTGCCATTAGACTTGATGATTGAAACTCAGCACCTACACGGAAAGGCAATTGTACAACAAGAGGAAGGCTGGATGATTCATCCAGAACAACCATGGTCCCAAACGGCATCCTTCAAGAGGCAGAATGTCCGCAAAGTCTTATACTTTTGGGAAGGCGAAAGGAAGACTTATGGGGGATCTTTGCAAACAAGTGCAACAAGTGTCATCTCCACCACAATGGCACACGTGCACCCAGAAGCTGCCACAAGTGCAACTCAAAAATTAGGGCACTTTGCTCGCATTGTCGGAGTACTGGTAGCACAATGTTTGCTAATACTCAGTAAGGGCAATGGGCAGCTCCACAAAGGAATATGGTTGTTTTGAGTGTGGAGCCCCAGGACATTCAGAGAGATGTCTAAGTTGAAAGAATAAAGATGGATGAAATGGGAATGCACTAAGGCTGGGTTTATGCAGGTTGGGAATGCAGATTTGAGGCGGGAAATAGCACCGGGAAAACACTTGTTGCCAATGTCGTCACGGGTACGTTCTCTTAAATAAACACTATGATGAACTTATTCGGGACACTTGGTGCCAGATAGAAGTTTTTATATCCACTGCATTTAGTTCATTGATAAACATCGCCCCAACTTCATTGAAAATTGTTTATGAGTCGAATTGTGGATGGGAAATATAGTGGGATCAGACACTAGATTATAAGAGGCTTGCACCTTAAATTTCTTAGGACCTATCCGTTCAACATAGATCACTAATGCCCGTAGATAGAACTGGGTTGTTTCGATGTACTATTATCGGTTTTCGGATCTGGTTAAGAATTGTCACGCCGTGATATGTGTGCGTTGAGAAACTTGTTCAAATTTCCCTACGGAATGAAACTTTGACTTTTTGTGGCCTATCGAAAGTCAAGCAACGGGGATGAGATTCACGGTTTGACAGTTATCTTCATTGTTCAAAAGCTCAAGAGTACATGGCAAAAGGATGCCAGGTCTTTTTGGCGCAGATATCCGCCAAGAAAGAGGAGGTCCAAGTCGGAAGGAAAACAGAATAATGGAGTAACAATCGTCCGATGAATTTCTTTCACTGAAAGTATTTCCTGAGGACTTTGACAAGGTCTTCCGCCAGGCTCGTACCAAGTGGAATTCCATAATCGACTTAATACCAGGACGCCAGCTCCCATCAGCCGAGCACCGTATCGTTGGCTCCATCGAAATGTAAGGAAATTATCAGAAACAATTACAAGATCTTTTGACATGGGATTCATAAGGCCTTGTTCCTCACCTTGGGGAGCCGGTTTATTTGTCAAAAAGGATAGGACTGGATCTTCGTTAGGATGTGCATCGATACCGTGTGTTATTTAAATACTAACAGTATATGAAACGCTGTTCCTCTTAATCGAGGATCGACTGATTAGTTTGATTCAACTTCAAGGATCCGTATTTATTCAAAGAGTTAGATCTTGATCGGGGATATCATCCAGTTAGAGTACGAGAACAAGCAATTTCAAGACGGCATTTCAAACTCGGTTATTATGGTCACATACGATAGTTCCAAAGTTTTATGCCCATTCGGACTGACAAAACACCAATCCTGCGGTATCATGGACCTCATGATAACGAGTGTGCAAAGCCTTACTTGGATAGTTCGTAATTGTCTTCTATCGATGACATACTTATTTATTCTTTGAATGAGGAAAGAGCACAAGAACACCTTAACAGCAATTTTGGGAAATTGCTTAAGAAGTGAAGTTTATGCAAAGTTTTCAAAATGTGAATTTTGGATTCGAAGGTACAATTTCTCGGACATGTCATTGTTAGTAGAGGGCTTACATGTGGATTCCAGCAGTGATAGGGGGGGTGGGGGGATTGTGTTTATCAAGGGATTGCGCATCTACTCTAAGGACCAACAGAAATCCAGCACAATTTCTAGGTCTTGATGAGTTACTATCGAAGGCTTCATTAAAGGATTTTCGAAGATTGCTAAGCAATGAACGAATACTTATCGAAAGGAATTCAAGTTCGACTAGGGAGAAAAGGGAAGTAAACTGAGGAACGATTTTCAGTGATTAAAGCAGAAGATGTGCAGTGCACCAATTCTGGCTTTACTTGAGGGGAGCGAAGACTTTGTGGGTCTACTGTGATTGCGTCACAACAAGGTTTAGGTGTTGTTGCTAATGCAGAGAAGAGGTGATTGCCTATGCTTCTCAACAACTAAAAAGTTCACGATGAAGAATACCCACATCATTGATTTAGAGCTTGGGTCAGGTTGTGTTTGCCCTAAAAGATATGGCAGACACTATCTATTCGGAACCAGATGGCAACAGGTGTTCACCGACCATTTAAATGCCGACAACTCATTCTCGATCAGAAGAGCTTAACATGAGACAACGCCGTTGGAATTGATTTACTGAGTACATGATTGTGATATTGTTTATCAATCCGGGAAAGCAAACGTCTTAGTGGCAGATGCACTGAGCCATATGCGGCGTTCAGGCCTTAGTTATGACAATTGGTTTGGATTCTCCCCAATAACGATATACTAGTAATAGCTTCAAATCGAAAGCCCAGAAGAAAACCAGAGAATCTCGTGAATGAAGACGTAGGTGGTATAATCCGAAGGGATATACCCAAGAAAGATGGGAAAACCGCGTTGCCGATGGAACTCTATGTCTACACGGCAGGAGTTGGTAACTTGCTATGGAGAGACATTAAGATCCGTGATTATGCTCGAGTTCCCCATAAGTCGAAAATTTTATATATCCCGGTTATGAAATGTATGTTACTATTTGTCGAAAGGAATTTATATTTGGTGGCCAAACATGAAGGCTGACATCGGCCACGTTATGTTAGCATAATGCCTGACATGTGTATGGGTCTCATGCGAACATCAAAGGCCATCGGGATTGCTAGGTACAAGACCAGAATCACCCGAGTGGATAGGAAGTGGGATAATATCATGATGGATTTTATCACCAAACTTCCTAGGTCGTCACAAGGTTTCGACACCATCTGGGTGATTGTGGATTGACTTACAAAATCTGCCCACTTCTTGCCAATAAGGGAGAATGATCCGTTAGACAAATTGGCAAGGTTGTACTTAAATAGGATAGTGGCAAGACATGGGATACCTGCCTCAATTATCTATGATCGTGATGGGAGATTTACTTCAAATTTCTAGAGATCATTTCAGAAAGCTTTGGGTACAGATATTAGTATGAGCACTGCGTATCATCCAGAAACTGACGGCCAGAGCGAGAGAACCATTCAAACTCTCGAGGACATGCTACGTGCTTGCGTGATCGATTTTGGCAAAGGCTGGGTTAAACATTTGCCATTGGCCGAGTTTTCATACAACAACAGTTATCACGCTAGCATAAAGGCCGCCCCTTATGAGGCACTATATGGTCGAAAATGTCGATCACCGGTGTGCTGGGCCAAGGTTGGGGAAGCCCAACTGACTGGTCCGGAATTGATCCAAGAAACAACAGAAAAGATCGTCCTGATCAAGCAGAGGATGCAAGCTGCTCAGGATCGACAAAAGAGCTACGCCGATTGGAAATGAAAGCCGATGGAGTTCGAGGTTGAGGATAGAGTTATGCTTAAGGTCTCGCCTTAGAAAGGGGTCGTACGGTTCAGTAAGTAGGGCAAGCAAAACTCAAGATATGTCGGACCTTTCAGGGTGTTAGCAAAAGTTGGGAAAGTTGCCTATAGGCTGGAACTTCCTCAAGAGTTGAGCA